>JBBPJL010001051.1:0-11582 GCA_038088675.1 Xanthoconium separans
CCTGCCTTATGGAGATGGCGACCACCGAGACAGCAAGCTAGCAAGTCAACAATGCAGCTGCTGGCATCGTGAACCTGTATGCAACACGCGTCAAGCCCACAAGGCCAGTGGGCACATTGCCAGGCCCACGGACCCGCCACTTGAGGGGAGAGCAGACGAGAACATCGATGACACAACTGAGCACATCAGCAAGGGTCAGAGAGTGAGCGATGAGGCTCACAGAACAGAGAACGTGGCGAGCAAAGTTCACGCACAACCCCCACACTTGCCCAAACATGTCAGTGAGCCGCTTGAGGGGGAGTGAGCAGGTCCGACATTGATTGACACTGCTGACGATGAACACCATGCGAGACCATTGGAAGACCCTGTGGACATGCCGGGCAATGATGAGCATCGACCAGACATGCCCACAGAGCCACCCGACTAGCCAGAGAGTGCAAGGGATGGACTAGGTGAGGAGAGGGTTGAGTCGAAGGTTGCGACAAATGAGTCAATGGAGTCGAGAGGGCCAAGAGAGGGCATGGGCAATAGTGCCAAGATGTGTTGACCTGGGAAGCCTATGCAGGCACCGAACGACTCACCAGTACCATTGAAACCACCCAACAAACCCACAGGGCCACCTGTATATGCCCCGTTCAACCAAGGTGGTGAACTGACTGGGGGGTGGAACAGATGTGATACTGATCAAACGGCAATGCAGACACCATGGATGAGGTTGGCAGTGCTGATCATTGACCATGGAGGCCAGACAACCACCCAATGACCCACCTGATGCGACACAATGCCCCGCATGTATCCAGGTCAAGCCAGGTGGCAAGACCATTGTCAAACCAAATGGACACGACATGCAGCTAAGTGCAGTCACAGGGGTTGATGGGGAGGGTATGGGAGAGTGACAGCATGTGCATGGCAAGGCAGAGAGGACAACATATCAAAACGTGTTGATCAAGGGGAAGAGACGAAGCGTGTTGGCGCATAGTCAATCAATGAGGGCTGGTGAAGAAAATGATCAGCGCAGCGATCCAGTTGACAACGACATACCTGAGAAACCCCCAGAGTCATACCCACCATCATATGAGGCTGGTATCCCAAAGAACAGACCCATTGAGCTTGAGGGGGAGTGGGAGGTATCAACAAGCATCAATGAGTCGAGTATCCGAGAAATTGATACGGATGTGTTGGGACCATCCAGGGGTGATGAGGACACTAGGATGCGACCGAAGAAGCTGCCAAACGCATCACAACACATCAGCAAACAGTCAGAGCGAAGGGAGGAGCAGAACTCACCCAAGGGAGCTTGGATCGAGCCAGCCAAGCTGGATGGCGAAACGGCTGTACCAGGCAGTTACCACAGCACCATGAGACAACCCAGAGATGTCGGACATGAGTGTGTCAACAAAATGAACATGTGAGATTGATATAGATGCCCAGGAGACCTAGGGAGCGAGCAGGAGGCAAGGAGATCCGTTGATGGCGATCTGGGTGACCAAAAGGTTGTTGAAGGCGCTGGATACAATGGAATATGCCCCAGCAGCGATAGGGATGAGCATGTCATCGAAACGATTGTGTTACATTGAGATATGGGGCCAGAGGTCCTGTGGGTGAGTGGGTCGAGTTGCACACCGCCGAGCGTGGTTCAAGCTGTGAAAACACTGGTGAATGCATTGGATACAACGGGAGACAACAGGGGAGTGACAGCGCAATGAGCAGCACACACTGTGCCTCGATATGAGTTGAAACATGACCGCTAGCTATGAACCAGGCAAGTCAGCACAAGCAACACTAGGACATGACAAATGGCATACCTGCATCATCCACACCACCTCCATACCTCCACAAGCCACCTACCTACTATGTCCAAATCCACCACCACGATGAGGGTGAATCAAATTGCGACCTAGATGAGTCAGTCATGGACGGATGAGCAGATCCACTCACCACACCACACAGCCACTTCAGGCCATACCGGATGACTCATATGCATCATATATGCACCTTGGAAATTGGGGAACAACCCCACATCTTCATTCAACCCACACATTGTTGCATAGGCCAAGGATCATCAAACACGCACACTTAAGACCAACTGAGCTGTGACTTATCAAATTGGGCAAGTATGCTAGCACAGCATGATGTGACCTCATGGTTTTGCCTCGCCTTGCATCAACCTCACCCATTCAAGACATGTCCCCTGGTGTGCCCTCATGTCATGTCACCTCAATGCATAGTAAGAGTAAATATTTTTTTGTTGCACATAGAAAATATATGTTGTGTTTTCTGTATTCTTGGAAGTTGAGAGGATGAGTGAGAGGATCCAAATAAAAAATCAGAAGGAAAATTTTGTGTTGGGATGTAGGTACTGTACTTATGAGCTGTACAGCATTTATGGATTTGTTGAGCTGGGAACATTGTGGGAACACTTTGAATTTGCTGATGTGCCATTAGGACTCATATTGCCACTTGGTGGCCCACTTCAGCTAGTAGTCACAGTGGCATCCCAACTACCACAATGTTGTCATTGTCGTCAATGTACCATCACCACCACCACTGGCAATGCATCATTGACAGAGATGATGACTCAGTTGCAGCATCCCCACCACCATAACCACCTCACTGTCCTTGTCAGTACACCACCACCATGTCATCATTGACAATGACAACTGCAACTGATGATGCACCCACTGTGATGTCACCTCCATGACAGCAACAATGTAGTAGCCATAATGGTGTCCCCACGACCACAACCACCTTGTTGTTGTTACATTTACTGCGAGCCGATGCCCTAGTGGAGTTAGTTGCAACCGTTTGTGAGAGAAGAGACAAAGTGAGCAGTAATACAACCGATTGTACTGTGAGCCAACCGGCCCAGCCGAGTACCGTCCTATATGCAGAAGAGATCAAGCACGGATGTGCGAGACCAATGAGGAGTCTTGAGGGTACAAGCACAAGCTAATGCCTTGAAGAGCCGGAAGACAGAGGTCGTGAAATGAAGGTGATGTCGAGAGTGGACAAGACTCAAGAGGGATCCCTTCACCAGTACACCAGTGAATGAGAATAGGATTGCGAGTATGAGGGCACCAAAGTGCAGTATGAATACAGGCAGGTATTCTGGCGTAGAACTAGCTTAGAGATACCAACGAACAAAGGTACCTCTATATATACTATTCTGAATGGTGCATGGACCATCAGGGCAAAGGGTGATCCATAGGATCAAACAGGCTTCCCTCCATGGGAAGGAATGAAGAGGATCAAAAGGAGTCCCATTGTCATGAAGAGCAGAAGTGGATCAACGGGATCAAAGAGGATTAAAAGATGAAATGTGCCCTATATGGCTATAGAGTCCACTGGGTGGTACATGTGATGGGAGATCAAGAACAGGATCCCATCAGGAACTAGGAATAGGATCAAAGGGGATCCGCTGTCTCAGAGCGATGAGGATCAGCACGAGAATCCACAGATGATCAGAAATGCATCTGGTGCCATATGTGGATAGAGTTCCGCATGGCTGTACAATGGCTGAGGATCAGCCCAGGTCGTGATAAGTCATGTTCCTGCACCCGGCGAGGAACGGGATAATGAGGGGAAGGTGGAGGGTTCCGTGATTGGCTAGGAACGGGTGTCCGTCTTCAGGGCAAGTCTTGCTAGACCATCTACATATGACCGAGACGTCTTGAGAAGACAAGGGTTGGCCATAAGTGAGAGTATGGTGACTCCTGAGGTGTCCTATGACAAGGACAACGATGGTAGTACTCCCTGAGTACTCAAGTAAACAGTGAGGCTTCTGCTAGAGCCTTGAGGTAATGTGGTCCCTGTCCATCGAGGAAAGGTGAAGAAAAAGAATGAAGTAATCCGGTCTGGTGGTACTGCCAGTGAACTGTGGATTTCCATAACAGTTGTCCTTGTCAATGCACCTCCACGCCCACACACATGCTCTCATCCTTGCCCCACTCTCACATGTCCTCATGCACCATTGCCATTGCCATTGCCTGTGTCCCCACCCCTGGTGCATCTTTGTCACCCTCTTTTGCCCCCACCTCATGTGTTCTTGTGCCATACTACAACGTAGTACAATGACAATGATGTAGCCACAGCAGTGTCCCCATGACCATGACCATGTCATTATCAATGATGATGGCATCACCACCACCATGTAACCACTGTGCTGTCCCAACCACCACTGACAACGTGTCATTGAAGGAGATGACAACAATATGGCCAATGATGATGCAGCCACTGCACGTCACCACTGACAACAACTACAACTACAACATAGCCCTCCAATGGTGTGCTTGCAGTGGTGGTTTTGTAGTAGTTTGATCCACTCCTGTATCCTACTTACAAACCATATTGATTGCCTTCACAAATAAGTGAGAAACTGAGACCAGTACTGTAAGTAGTGACATGCTAATTGACTTTTTTTGCTTACATATCGTGCTTGCATGCTCAGCCATGTCCCATGAGTAAAATAAGCAAAATAAGTAGCAAATAAGTCACAATAAGACTTTTGTAAATTTACTGATGCATGTCATCAAGCGATATGCCATTCAGCAAGATGTAGACTATACTTTTGTGTACATGCACCCCTAGGACTGTCCAGTTGGTCCTTGGAAGAGTCCCCATCTCATGTTTACTGCAGATTTGATATGAGCTCGAGTGAATATATGATGTGTAAAGTCCATTGTAATTTGTATAGGGGGAGAAGAAAATGCATATGAATGATGGGTATGTGGTAGGGTATATGTCACAAATTGTGACATTGTGACATCGAAAATATGTATAGTAGCTAAGTATGAAGTATGAATGGATTAATGGCTCTCAGAAGTAAAAAAAAAAGATCTAGAGTTGTTCGTTGGGCATGTCAGAGCTCTTCCTGATGAAGAACATGGAAGTCATGTGTGAAAACTAAGTAGGTGTTACAGTTTTGTCTATGGCGCATTTATTTCTCTTCTATTTTTCGAACTCTTTCTCTCCTCATGATGGGACAGTTTCCATCCGATGTCTTCCGACTATTCCCATACAATGATGTACTGTCACTCGGCGGTTCTCCCCAAGTATGACACCCGTTTCCTCCCGCTCGCTGATGTTCCGCTCTTCCAGACAGCGGGATTCCGTTCTCCTTGTGATTCTTTCTCGTCCGTCTTGTTCCGACTAGCAGAACACTTACTTTTCCTATGGGACCCGATGGTCTGTGCTAGATTTCTCATCATATAAATACTCGAGTCTTGTACCTGTAACCACAATCTAGTTCTACACAATAACTACCACGTTAACTGGAGTTCCACAAGCTTGAAGTCGCTCTCTTCTCACTCATGTCTCTCTTCTCTCTATCAGTGAAGAACTAGGACTTTGCGTCATTACAAGAGGACCCTTCTAAAAGGGTTGAGTACGACATCATCAACTTTGCTCTGCTTAAGTCGACGAATTATCAAACAGACTCTCGCTTACTCTTACCATTGTCCTCTACAACTGAGTTAACTCCAGTTGTCATGGTAAGCATAACAAAAGAACTAGATTGCTAATCAGGCCCTGTTCCCTAACAGAAGGCCTCACCCATCATATTGTGGTTTCACGCCCCCTTGTCTTCCCCTGAACCTCCCAGTGTGGATCATACTCCACCAACACGCAGACTCCCAGACATCTGGAAACTACCGGATGGTCATCCCGATTACCTTACCCTTCCCAGGAGACTTAGCTCTCTCGAAGAGAAAGCAGCTTACAAATGAGCTCAGGAAAGAGTCAGAGAACAAAACCTTGTGGAAGGAAGACCTGCTCACGCCCTTCCACCTCGACCTTTCATACCAGCCACCCTCATAGTACCAGTGGCATATCCTGAACCAGCTCTTGAGCCAACTCCTGAACCCATTGAAGGAGAGGAAGACAGATTTGCTCCCATCCACTGGTCCGCCCCACCCCTCTCTGGTATGACCCGAACAAATTCCCCTTCCCCCTGACCCAGACTCCGACTCTGAAGACGAGATGCCTGAATTAAAGGCCGGATTGCCTGAAGAATTCTCTGGTAACAGTATAGATGCCAACTGGCAGCTCCATGCCATGGACGTGTACTTCACCATCAACCCGATGTACAACGATGAAGCAAAGATTGTCACTGCCCTGAATAGGATGAGTAAGGGCAAAGGAAGAACATTCTCCGAAGGATACTATGAGTGTATGGCAAAGAAATTGATCCCAGAGACAGACCAAACTTGGGAAAAGTTCAAAGCTGACTTCAGGAGTATGATGTCTATCCACGACGAAGCGTCTTTGGCTAGGAGGAAACTCTATGCCATCTGCCAAGGACCTAACACTGAGGAAGCATACAACAAATTTGCTTCTGAATTCAAACTCTTGGCAGCCCAGTCTGGAATCATCAACCAATCTGCTCTTTGTGAAACCTTCAGTCAAGGAGTCCACAATGACCTCATGGAAAAAGTACTAGGTTCCAATGAAGAACCTCTAACTGTTGATGCATGGATCAAAGCAGTGGGGAAATTTGCCTGCCAAACTGAGCGCATCAGGGATATCCGAGGCAGAAGACCTGGATTTGGAGGATACGGAACTACCTCCACCCATACTCACGACCCCAATGCTATGGATGTTGACTACATCCAACTCTCCCTGGTAGAAAGGGCCAAACTCATGAGAGAAGGCAAATGTTTCATATGTAAGAAGCTGGGTTGTTCCACCAGGAACCACAAAGATAACCGAAAAGGATCTGGAAACTGGAGATCCAGACCTTGATTGGACAAACCACTGCCACGTCCTCCCATACAGAATAGGGTCATCAAGGACAAACCTGCGGAGCAAGAAGAAAAGAACGAAGCAATCAGGATGATAGAACAACTGGTTGTGAAAAGACACGGAGTAAAAGAGATGGCTGAGTCCCTTCAAGAGATCTATCTAGAGGACCTGCCAACCTATCAAACAAAGGAAACTCTGATGGAAGGGATTAATCAGACCTGGACTGCACCCAAAAAGGATGCCAAACTCTTGAAAGAAAGGGTACAACAAAGACTCAAGGATTTTTAGAAAGGCATTGAGGACCGACTACTCAAATGCCTAGAATGAACCCCATTGTAACTACTGTAGAGGGAAAGTCAATTTTAATACCTCTACAAGTATCTGCAATGGGGGGAGTTCATGTTGAACAAACCACTGCCTTGGTTGACTGTGGAGCAACGTCCTGCTTCATGGATGAAGCTTATGCAAGACAGAATAGGTTCCCCTTCTTCCAGCTTGCTGAACCTCGAGAAGCATACAATGCAGACGGAACCATTAACAGATCCGGAACCATCCGCTATCACACCCGAGTCACCATTTACATCCAGGGAGTTCCCTGGAACCAGGACTTCTTCATCGTCTGATGTGGAAAACAAAACATGATCTTAGGAATGACCTGGTTGACCAAGGTCAATCCCCTCATTGACTGGTCCTTGGGAACCGTAGAGATAAACGGTGACCCACACCTCCCTTCTCGATGACAACCCATACACCAACGATATCTCCTAAGAGCCATGGGACTAGACATGGACGATCGCATTGAGCGACGTATCTACAAACGGAAAGGACTCAGGGAATACCTTCCAAAAAAGGAATGGATATGTCAAACCACCCTCTCAACTCAACTTGCCCAGGAAGCTGGAACTAAGAAAACCGAGCTTCCTAAAGAATATGGACGATACAAAAAAGTCTTTGAGGAACCATCTAATGAACTACCCCCAAAACGAGCCTTTGACCACAAAATTGAGCTCACTAAGGAGTTTATACCAAAAAGGGGAAAAGCCTATCAGTTGAACCCTGCGGAGCAGGAAGCATGTAAAAAGTTCATTGAAGAACATCTCACCTCAGGAAAGATAGAGCCATCCAAATCCCCACAAGCGTCTCCCTTCTTCTTCACCCAGAAGAAGGATGGAAAACTCCACCCCTGCCAGGATTACTGATACCTAAATTCCCAGACTGTGAAGAATGCCTACCCCCTACCTCTTATAGGCAATCTCATCGAAAAGCTGAATGAATCAGAATTATTCACCAAGATGGACGTATGATGGGGATATAACAACATTCAGATCAACCTGGTGGACAAATGGAAGGCCGCCTTCATCACTCCCTATGGCCTCTACCAACCTACAGTTATGTTCTTTGGAATGTGCAACTCCTCTGCTACGTTCCAAGCCTACATGAATGACACCTTTGCCAATATGATCGCCGAAGGATGGTTAGTCATCTACATGGACGACCTCCTCATCCATTTGAAGAATGACCCAAAACTACATGAGGAATGGATGAGGAGAGTATTGGCCTGAATGGAAGAACAGAAACTCTTCCTCAAACTCGAAAAATGCACCTTTGCCACCAAGGAAGTAGAATACCTCGGAATGGTGGTAGGAAATGGACGAGTGCAGATGGACAAGACCAAGGTCGATGCCATCAGAGACTGGAAACCCCCCCAATCGGTGACTGCGGTCTGGTCTTTCTTAGGATTCTGTAACTTCTACTGAAAGTTCATCCCGGGGTTTTCCGACATTGCCCGCCTGCTTAATGACCTTACCCGAAAAATCACCAAGTGGGAATGGACACCTTCCCACCAAAAAGCATTTGAGTGTCTATGAGACACCTTCCTGCGACGACCTGTCCTCACCATGCCTGATACCTCCAAACCATTCACCCTGATGACAGATGCCTCCCTCATAGCAACTGGGGCAGTGTTAATGCAGAAAGACAGCAACAGTGACCTTCACCCCTGCTCGTACCTGTCTAAAACCCTCTCCGAAGCGGAGCGGAACTATGACATTTATGACAGAGAACTCCTGGCTGTCATCCATGCTCTGGAGGAATGGAGACATTACCTCACAGGCACTGAACATGTGGTAACTGTCCTCACAGACCACAAAAACCTTACCTATTTTCGACAACCACAGAACTTGTCCCGCTGACATGCTAGGTGGCAGCTTTTCCTCCAAGAATATAATCTCACCTTTCAGCACTGCCCAGGATCCCAAATGGGGCCAGCTGACACACTGTCACAACCTGAAGGAGTCACCACTACTGCCGACAACACAGAGAAGGTACTCCTTCTGGAACAGCTGTTCATCCGAACAATTGATGCTGAACTACAGTCCAAACTCCTCGCATCCACCCCATTGGACCCCCTTGTCCTTGAACGGTTAAAACTTCTCAGCACAGACCACGATAAGGTCCTGCCAACCTGTTTCAATAACCCAATGGACTGGGCTTATACTGATGGCATCCTTTACTATAAAGGATGAGCTTATGTGCCAGACACCCTCCTTTGCTGGTGATTGGTGGAGGAATGCCACTCCTCCCCACTTAGTGGCCACAACAGATATTTTTGCACCATTGCCACCTTGGAAAAAGACTATTGGTGGGCAGGAATGACAACATTTGTCCACCAATATATCTCTGGTTGTGCCACCTGTCAGGCCAACAAGGTTCAAACCCACCCAATGGTCCCCGCTCTTTCTCCTATTGCCTCCACTGCCACCCAACCATTCCAGCAAGTGTCTGTTGATCTCATCACTGGACTTCCAACCAGCAACAGCTTCGATTCCATCATGGTCGTGGTAGACCATGGGCTTAGTAAGGGGGTGATTTTCGAACCCTGCACCAAAAACATTGATGCTGCAGGAGTGGCCAAGATCTTTTTCTCTTCCATTTTCAGACGTTTTGGACTACATGACAAAGTAATCTTGGACCGAGGCCCCCAATTCGCTTCTGCCTTTGCCATCAAACTTGCTAGACTCCTCCAATATGACGTCACCCTCTCCACCACATACCATCCACAGACCGACGGAGAAATAGAAAGGGTCAATCAAGAATTGAAGACATATCTACAAATCTTTTGTGATGGAATTCCACAGAAATGGGCAGACCTTCTCACCACTGCCGAATACCATCACAATTCTGCATGCCACTCCATCACCAAACTAACCCCATTCTTCTTAATGATGGGTTACGAACCCCGTTCTTACCCCCCTCTCGGAAAAACCTTCCTTCCGGCTCTAGAGCAGTGGATGACTTCCCTGGAAAAAGCCTGAGAGGAAGCGGTCACTGCACTGTCTTGTTTAGGATATTCTAAGAGGGATTCTCAAAGTCTACCCTCTGCAGTTAGTGGGCCATTCTATCACCAATAGGATGATGATAGGAATTCAAAGTCTGAATAAGTCTTTGAATAACACTATGGTCGACTAGTAATGCAGTCGTTCTTCCTGATCTCCCCTGAAAAGGTTTTGATCTGGGTGTGTTCTGCTCAAAGAGAAAAAGACTTTAAGCTCTCTCACAGCCTTCAGATGGGACTATCCACTTACTCTGAACTCGACAGGAAAGACTGTTATGGAAATCCACGGTTCACCGGCAGTACCACTGGACTGGACAACTTCATTTCTTTTTCTTCGCCTTTCCTCAATGGACAGGGACCACGTTTACCTTAGGCTCTGGCAGAAGCCTTACTGCGCGTACCAGTACTCTGGGAGTACTACCACTGTCGTCCTCGCTATGGGACACCCTTAGAGTCGCCTTACTCTCACTTAAGGCCAATCAGCATTCATCTAGACATCTAGGTTACAGATCATCTAGCAAGACCTACCCTGAAGACGGACACCCGTTCCCTGACAAACCCGGAACCCGCCATCTTCCCTTCATTATTCCATTCCTCGCCAGCTGCAGGAACATGACTCGTCACGACCTGGGCTCACCCATAGCCCATGTATAGCCATGCGGAACTCCGACCACCTATGGCACTAGATGTGTTCCCGATCATCTGTGGATTCTCGCGCTGATCCTCATCATCCTGAGACAGCGGATCCCCTTTGATCCTATTTCCCCCTTCTGATGGAACCCCGTTCTTGACCTTCCATCATGCGTACAGCCCCATGGACCTTATAGCATATTGGGCATGTTTCATCCTTTGATCCCGTTGACCCCCTTCTGCTCTTCACGACAACGGGACCCCTTGTTTGATCCTTTCCGTTCCTTCCTGATGGGAAGCCCATTTGATCCTATGGATCACCCTTTGCCCTGATGGTCCATGCACCATTCAGGATAGAATATATAGAGTTACACTTGTTCGGTTGTAGCTCTAAGCTAGTTCTACGCCACGATACCTGCCTGTATCCCCACTGCACTTCAGTGCCTTTTTACTCGCAATCGTATCTTGTCTACTGGTGTACTGGTAGAGGGAACCCTCAGAGTTTGTCCACTCTCGACTTCGCCTCTATTTCAAGACCTTCGTCTTCCGGCTCTTCAAGGCATTAGCTTGCGCTTGTACCCTCAAGACCTTTCGTCGGTCTCGCACGTCTGTGCTTGACCTCATATACTCAAGGGACGGTACTATGCTGGGCTGGCTGGCTCGCAGTACAAGGTTGTATTGCTGCTCACTTTGTCTCTCTCTCACTCGTACGGTTGCAACTAACTTCACTAGGGCATCGGCTCACAGTAAGCATAACAAAGACTCACTTAAAGCAACTGAAGGAAATCAGAGAGTAATTGTACTCTTGCACTTCCTAAATGCTACAGAAACCTAGTGTCTGGTCTCTAGCTACCCTTGGCTAGTAGTACTCAGCTAGATT
>JBBPJL010001053.1:0-11571 GCA_038088675.1 Xanthoconium separans
GATGCATGTGAAAGGTTGAGTGCGCCTATGGAAGGCAAGTTCTTCTGCGACACTTCAGGTATGTAGGTTGGTTGCTCTCGCGTATACTCTTCTGGCTCCTCCAAAAAACACTTTTTCCCGTTGTCGCACTGACCATTCCTTGTCAGTTGTTTACTTTCGACAAACATATCCTTGACGACAATATCTAGATCGCCAGCAAGAACAGTCTTCTCGTAGGTCGCGTAGAGTTCTTCCGCCGTCACTTTCATCGCCACAAACGCATGGATAACTCCAGAGCCCAGCTGTGGATCTGCGTCTCCCTTTACTAGTACGCGACACGCGGCGGCCACAGCGTCCGCTCTGCAATTGTGGAAGAAATCACGACACGACGCTGTCCAGCCCATTCGTCGTCGTGCATTAACGAACCATGAACTGACAGAGGGGAGAGGAGAGTTGTATCGCTGGGCTAGGGATGTTTTGAACTTTGATGACGGATAGGGATTTGCAATGTTCTCCAGGGGCCAAGAGTAGGCTTCCGGAACGAAAGAGGTGATGGTGTGGAAGGGCGAGGGTGAGGAATCGTTGAACGAGGGGAGAGGGACGGATGAGAAACTGAGGCAGATCCGAGCCACTACTGTAGTATCGTCCAAGTTTCCCGATATTTGCTGCTCCGAAAGCGGACACCTGAAAGATGATCCTGTCCGCGTACAAGCAGAGTTAAGAACTGGATCCTCTTCGATTGTGAGCAAATAAAGCGGCGAAGAACTCGCTTTTTGCAAAGAGCAGCCATTGTAGCATATCGGCGTTCAATGAAAGCTAAGCGCAGTGAGTTGGTATATTGAGGGGTAGCAAGGTGCACTACTCTCAGCTGCGACACAAAGCGAAGATGGGAAAAAAGTGGTTATGATAGAATGCGATACGGTCAGATAAACATGGTGATAAAGATATGCGATACGAGACAATGCTTATATGTCCGTTACAAGATGAGTTAGATAGTGATAGCGTAACACTGCAGCATGGAGTTCCAATAACCCTCCAAGTAACACCACCAGCTAAGTGGTTATGAAGCAACGGTAGCCCATGCTTTAGGAAGTTGAAGAAAAGAGAGATCAATCTCGGGGAGGGTGGAACTGATATAGGGTTGAGGAAGCATGGAGTCACGAGTAGGTTCATAGGGATCTGAATTGAGGATTGTGGTCCAATCGATGGTCTGTGAAAGATCCGGTAATAATGGCAAACTTTCAGATACGGGGTCAAGGACCGAAGGCATTGTGGGTGGATGTGTGATCTCCGGAGATCCACCACTTTGGAGGGTTTTCAAGATATCTTCAAAGGCGACGAAATGCGTGGGTGACGACATTTGATTGGCTTGAGTGGCTAACAAGATCTCAGATGTTGACCACAACCTCCCAGAAGTAATAGACTTACGGGGGGGAGAAGTCTTCTGTTCAGGTATGATGTAATTATTGAATAACTCGACTTCCCACTGTGTCGAACAATCGGGTTCAGCTACATCAACTGGCGGTGGGAGGGTGAATAGAACATCAAAGTTTGTCTTAAACCATTCGTCGATAGAATGTTCACTTTCAAACGCAGAAAGTGGAACAGAATCCGAAGCAGCATGGAGGTGTGATCCAGCCACCGGATCTCGCGAGGGAGTTGGCAACCTTGTCAGATTTGCATCGGATAGGGGTCCTTCGCATGGTCCGGAAGTTGGATAACTCTCGGTGGTTGGAACAAACTGTTGCAGATGATCAATCTCTAAGGATTCTTCCGCACTGGTTGCAGGGGATGGCAGATAAGAATTGGTTGAAGAAGGGATGCTGGCAGTGAGGCTGGTTGGGTAAAATGGGATTAGCATGAGGAGAAACACAGAAAAATCCAACATACCGAGGACGCTTTACGACCCTTGCTGTTGACTCCGACGTTGTGGCGTGCGTTCCTTCCGAAGAGAAACGCCGTTTGCGACCGGCCAGGGTCGGAGGTACAATATGTCCATCGTCTTCACCTTCATCCAGAAGGGATTCGAGAAGGGTGGGCATCGATGACGATGAAGGTGAATAGTCGGGAGATTGGTAACAGTTCTGCGGGTCCACATCCGACAGTTTCGACAACTGCGCTTTTCCTTTTGGTTGACTACACTCCCACTGGTTCATAGACAATCCCTCCTGTTGGAAGGCATCCTCCACGACACTATCAAGGTCATGGGCAAGGGTACTCTCACTCAATGTCGATGAGTGGAGTTCCTCGACTGCAACCTTGACGCTGATAAAGGCATGAATAATGTCTGCAGGTAACTGGCGCTTTGGATCTTCCTTGACGAGAGCGCGGTACGCGGCATCAAGTGCGTCTGCTCGACAATTGTTGAAGTGATCGCGGCACAGCGCCGTCCAGCCCATCCGTCTTCGTGCATTAACGAACCACGTGTTGACAGCAGAGAGAGAGCAATTGTAGCGTTGTGCCAGAGACGTCTTGACCGTCGTAGACGGGTACGGATTTGCGATGTTCTCGAGTAGCCAAGAATACGCCTCGGTGATGAATGAAGTGCCATGGAGGAGAGAAAGAGAGCGTGACGGAGGAGTAGGAGACGGGGATGGAGGCTTCTGGATGGAAGAGAGGCCGATGCTGCCCATGCCATTGAGAATACTGAGGAAATCATCGCGAAGTTTGCTTTTGAGCTCTTTGTTCAGTCTCTCGAGCTCAAGAAAACAAGAAGAGATGTGATCTGAGCGGGAAGATGTGCTGTGAGTTTCCACATTGGCTCCCGAGCCAACGTCGTCGCGGAATAGAGCTGGCCAACAGTCATTTTGGAGTAGCGCCATGGGTGTAGTAGTACTGGTTCTTACCAGTAACGCGCTTGACCATGCTATGATGAACAAACATGGACAAACATCCCATTGTTCTCCAAAAACGTCGGAACCCCTTGTACATGTCACCATATATCTCTTGGTGATGATTTGCAAGCGACAGATTTCGTATTCGGGGGCTACTACATGCATACATATTTAGAGAGCTGATGGCAGCCCTACTTAGTGGTACAGTACAGGTCAAACGTCAGAACAACACATCACACAAGGTTCTTGAGCATCTGCATGGGCCTGTCAAGACCAGAAACGTAAACAAAGCTGGTGCGTGCTTACCGATCCTCCGATGCTGCTGAGCATGCCGAGACCCCCGCTGTTGGATCCCCCAACGAAAGAAGAAAGCTGCTGTTGCGCCAAAAGTTTTGCGACAGTCATCGCAGCACCATTCATCATGCTTTGTTTGTCCTGACCATCTCCCCCCAGCGCACCGCTTGCTTCCTTCATGACTAGACCCATGAGCTGGTTTCCTCCACCTTGACCCAGGCCACCCGATACGAGGCTGCCAATGTCCATACCTCCTGATTTCGAGCTAAGAGAAGAAAGAGCCTGCAGAACAAGTCAGCCAATAGTCAGGGAACCACATGTATTCCAGTACGCTGAGGACCATAGGGCCATACGTGGACAAATCACTCTCGCTCACTTGCTCGTTACGAGCTCGATGCTGTAGAACGATGCGTTATGAGTAGCCTCGAATCAGATGAGGAGCCATGCGTACAGAATTACTGTGGACATGTTGAAGTGCGTTTGCAATCATGCCTTTGCCCTCTTCGTCGTCAGCCTCTGCGTGGTCCAGCACCCTCTCCGTGTCGACTAAAATATCGTCGTCGGTTGTGATCTTTCAGGTGACGAGGACTACTCACAACTACCATGTGGCTGCTGGGTGTGATGAGGGCTATTGAATTCCTGCCCACCAGTCTTGCGGGCGGTAGCTAATCGTCGCAGATCGCCGATGATCAATCAGATGATGCAGCGACTATAAACAGTGACTTACGCTCAGGATCGGAAGATCCACTGCTGGTAGCTGCGGAGATGACTTGCTCAGCGAGGCCGAAAAACGAGGACTAGACGCGAGTCAGCCAGCGAAAAACGGGCGTGTCTACACTCACCATGGCTATATGAGTGGGATTTGATCGAGGCAACCGAACAACGTCTTATCGTCCTTTTTTATAGGTCAACGAGCACCGCATGATATTCCATTCTGGGGGTGACATGGAGACAGCTGACTGAAATAGTTGAGTTTCAAAATCCATTTTCTTGCGGACTGGGTTCGAGCATGCGCCACGGAAAGTCAGGGTGATCAAACAATGCCACAATTCGGACCCGAGGCGGAGAGGTCAGATAATTGTTGGTCGCTCCCCTCATGCGAGTAGTAGTAGAAGAGGGCTGATCATCATCTGGTTGGAAAGTGAAGGTGCTTGTCAGACGTTGTGCTAACGCCGATGCATTGGCTTGATGATGAAAGACTTTGAGAAAGCGTATATAGATAAGGGTCTCCCCATCGTCCAAGTCACATACCTTTCTCCATTTTGTTTTTGTTCTTCTCCCAGCACTATCGAATCAATATTTTGAATTGGCGTGGGCTTGGTTGTAAGTACTCGGGCTATCCAACTAACGACTCGGAGTCAGCTTCGAAAGCCCACGCCATTATAAGGACGTGTGGTGAGGATTGAGTTTACCTCGAGTATGGCGAAGCAGAACTATAGTATGTACTGCGATCTTCGTTTTGGCACTCGTAGAATCAGCTTGTTGCTGGGTGAATTGGGTGGAAGAGGCTCCGAGTCGAGGTGTCCTGGTGTGCCTGGCGATCTACAGGTTCAATTGATACGAACAGAAATTTACCCAAGAAAAATGTGAATACATCGATAGAATTGGTATCATGTGTGATTATGCACGTACAGAGTAGTAAACAGATAGAATACCCAGGAGGAGAGCGTGTAATACATAAGATTCAACAGAGGCCATTTACGCACGTTCTTCCGAAGAGCCTTTCGTCACAAACTTGGCAAGAACCTCTTCGGATCCTCGCTTAAAGGATTCAACACCACGAGCTGGATCCCATACACGAGATCCTTTGCGAGTGTTGTAGACGGGCGAGCCGTCATCAGGGGAAGGAGGAGCAACAGATAAGTTAACTTGAGGCGACAATAAGGAGGTAGAATCCGGCTCCTCAGCTTCGATCGACACTGGCGCTGGTGTTGACGGAGATGTCGGAGAGGGTGTTGAAATAGCCGCAGGAGCTGAGTTACCGCTGCTTCCAGTAGATGTCACCCAGTTGCGTCCCAAACGCCTGTTCATCAAAATCAACTTTTCCGCAACCTCACCTGCGGGTACGAACGTCGTGACTTGGATACCTTCCTCGCGAAGGTCCCTTGGGTCCGTTTGTACACCGATGGAGCGGTACTTCCGAGTGCGCGATTTCATCCTTGTTTCCTCCTCGAAGTCTACCTCATCCTCAACATCTCCATCTTGACTATCGGTCTCTACCTTGTCTACTCCATCCTCGGGACCGAGAGGACTTGGGGCGGATACGGACAATTGAAATCCCCCAGCATATCTTGGTGGGAGAGGACTATCCGATGGATAATGTGACAGGAGTGATGGTGGAAAGCCAACCAGAGGTGATGGCATCGGAGAACGGAAAGTAGCCTTCCTTTCAGGAGTAGCAGGAACCGGCAGGTGAGAGAGAGCGGCGAACGGTGACCCCTCATCAGGAAACACCCGCCCCGGGGCTTGACGGGGTCGTTCCTCCCAAGGAAAGACACGCCTCACCTTAGCAAGATCTGGAGTTGGGGATCCATTTTCCTCCCTAGTGATGTTGCGGTACGCCCATCTACGATGCAGTGTTTCTGGAGTGGCGGATACAAGAGAGGGGGTGGGAGACAGCGAGGGCTTGGAAGGACTAGGTTCCATGGTAGTCAATGATGTGTCAGACGAGGAAGATGAGATTGATGACCAATTTCGATCAGTGTCCCATGCTTTGGCGGAGGAGGCGTCGGTTGAAGGAGGCGTAACAACATTGGGGACTGTCCCGATAACAGGATTTAAGAGTGGTGTCAGAGGCAAGTCTGCGCCGCCCGATACTGGGAGTTGCGACAGAATGGACACAGTCTGAGCTCCAACGTCGCGGGTACTGCGCAGAGGTTTATACGGAGCGGAAACGTATCGGAGGGGTGTAGGAGGAAGAGACATGAGCCGTGCATGGGGAGCAGGTGGAATCTCATGGACTTCTGGTGTGGGTAGCGTCACCCATCTAACAGGAGAGCTGGCAGGTAACGAGAGGACTTGCTCGAGAGGGGTAGAAGGTTCTGGTGTGGTTGCGGGGGATTCTGGTGGAGACGGGGTAGCTTCAAGTGTTTCCTCGCTGTCTTTCGGATCCTGCGCCTGCTTCCTTTCAGCACGTGTTCGAGGGCGGATCAGATCGAAACGTCCTTCAAGGGGCATGGTCCTATATTCTCCTTCACCATGTGCCTGAGGCATCGGGGTTCCCGTTGCCCCCATTCCCTCAAGTGCTATGCGGCGTAACTCTTCGAGGCCAAGCGCTCCACCTGTCGCCGTACGAGGACTGTGTTCTTCATTCCAGGCAGACGTATATCTGCTGGGGGCAAACCCAGGTTCTGCAGCTTGTGAACGATAATATTGATCGTATATGCTGTACCAACGATCAACGAGAGAGTCGTGGCCGTAGGCATGTTGCTGGGTGGTAGGAGTTTCGGTAGACGAGTCCGGTATCATGTTGGTGGATCGTGCGGAGGAGCCAGGCGCACGAAAAGGAAGGGAGTGCCAGGGTTTATGAGGACCGATGAAGTGGATGACTGATATCTGAGACCCGAAGCGCTGATATGCCGGAGCGTAACTAAAGCGGTCTAATCAGCTGACCATTAAAACAACAAGGTGCGACTGACGTATAAGTGGATGTTGGTGTGGTGTTGTACGTGAAGCTGAGTCTGTTCCAATTACTGCCTCTCCACTCATTCAAAAGGCCCTGGTCTGCGCCATCCCAGGTACCTTTAGTGTTGAGAAGCACCTGGAGCTCCTTGAACTTGTCCTCGCCAGGTGAAAACACCATTACACCAGAGTTGAATATATCTGGCCATCCGATATCGGGGGCTGCGGAGAACTCGTGTTCGAGATGGAAGAGGTGGGTCAGAGGGCGAAGAGGAAGTACATCCGCATCTAAAAATATTACTTTGGAGTATTGCTTGAGACGGAAGGTGTGCACTTTTGTCAGGGCCGTATCCAAGTCTGGGCGACCTAAAGGACCAGAAAACCAAAATCAGTTTGTGAAGAGGGTGCATCAGGGAACAACGTCGCATGGACCACGATCCAAACCGGGGGACTCGGAGCAACGTGGAGTGACCGCATTATGATCCAACGAGGGCCCTGCGATACATGACATGCAAGGAAAGAACACACACCCAGCAAGGTCAAGGGATCGGCGTCGGGCGGGACGATTATTTCCACACCGATGACCACGTTGAACGCCTTCCTGAGGAGCCTGATGGTGGAGACATCGACGGTTTCTGGGGTAACGAGACACACGGTCTCATATTCGACAGTTTGGTGCCGATGGACGTCGTTCAATGCGGCGACGACGGTGAGTGCGCCAGGGAGGTAAGCGTCGGAAGTGAGTAGGGTGACGAAAGCATAACGAGTAGACATTTTGTCGATGTCATGAGGGCGAGACGACATATTTCTATCGGCGAAACACGTATCAACTCGAACTCGAACCCCACAAAGCCAACCATGTCAGACTTGTCGCTCAGCTTTAACCGTACGCACCTGCTCCACGACCCAGAGAAGAATGCGATCTACTGAACTGAATAGCCAGAAGCGGTCAAGGGGATGGCCGAGTTCAGTAAGCTGAGGAATACCTGTAATGCCACAGCTCCTGATCCCTTTCTCAGTCGAGGTCGCCATCCACACTATCCTTTACGTTCGCCAGATATACCCCCCAGATCTGTTTGTGAGAAGAAAGAAATACGACATGCCGGTGTTCCAGTCGCGTCACCCTGCTCTTAATGAATACATCTCCGGTGCGGTCAGGGCCATCGCCGATGAGCTCGCTTCGGTGAGTCGCCCTCTCATTGAAACCCGTCAATGGCGATGCAGCTCTGGACTCCCCACACAGGGAAACATCCAGAAAGTGATAATAGTCATAAAGGACAAGGACCAAGTTGCCCTTGAACGATATATTTTTGCTTTACAAAACATGATCGAAGTCGACGCTTGTAGCAGAGACGTCGAGTAAGGCAAACCAGCATCCCATGGATACAGCTGACTGCTCCACGCCAGCGTCCAGGAAGCGATGACATCTGTGTCCCTTAGTCGGCATTTTCGTGCTTTTGTGGTCAAGCTAAGTATGATCGAGTCTCAGTTAGGCATGCTCGAACCGCAAGGTAGTCTCTTAATCCCTACCGATTGAAGCAACCTGTCCTAATTATGCTGCAGACGATGCTTCGTTCGCAATCTTGTTGGAGCTTCATGATGACAAGGAGGCGCCAATCGGGCCCCAAGATGACACGAATCTAGATCCACCGACTTGGGTCCCCGCCGACAAGCAGTATACCACCGTGGGCACACCAGATGACGCCCAGTTTCATTTTCTGCGAGTTGTTGAAACGGGCATAATAAATGTCAGTCTTGTTACAGCGGTGATTCTCTTCTTGACGAGCGTCGTAGCTGTCTCTCGCTGTACAAGAATCAAAAGAGAAATTGGAAAGGCTGAGGAAACCACCCAAGAAAAGTGATTCCGGTCTCGATCAAACAGGGAAAGAAAGAGACAAACCTGTAAACCAGGATTCTCGTTCTCCCAGTGCGTCGGTGATACAACAGCCAACGGAACTTTAGACACAAGCTTAACGCGGATGACCAACGGAATCTAGTCTGTAGAAGTACACATTACCAACGAGGTGTGCAGCAATAAATGAAACATGGTAGATCAGTACTAAACGTCCACTCGTATGCGTTGAATCATTGGTATAATGCGCTCCCACTCTTCCATCGCCTGGCAATGTCAGAAGTCAGTACAACATAAGAAACGGGTGAGACGCCTTACGGATTGATAGAATTCAACCTCCCCATCGGCGAGATTGCTCAGCATTTCTTTCATCTCTGCCTCCTTTGAATACTGGAAAACAATTTGCTCTCTCAATGTTTCGTCGCTGAAAGCATCAGAGGTTTCATGCGCAGTAGTGACCGCGTCTTGCAGCTAGATTCCGTAGCACCCCTTAGCTTCGAAATTAGGAGAAAGGACTGCGTACTTCTTTGATTTTGAGATCTAATTTCCGCATCTTTTCCACCCGACTGCGGTCATCGTCTGCGCCGCGGATTGCATCTACCTTATCTTTGATGTAAGCACTCAGTCCTAATCCCGTACTTCCTGCGTGACCGGATATTACCGCCGACAGGCGGTCGCGTTCGAGCGTGACACCGGACAAGTAGTCAGATAGTTCCTCAAAATCGAGCTGTTTCTGATCACGAAGCTTGAGAACGGCTCGATTGGCATGGGAATAAGTAAGCAGCGAGTGAAGATGCACGAGGAATGGGTCGGTGGTCGTCTGTGTCTGGCAGAAAACTAGTTTCAGGCTAAGCTAAAGAAAGGTAGGGAGAAGATTGATACCTTGTGGCGAAGAAGCGCGGAAAATTCAAGAAGGGTGTTCGAGAAATGATTGAGTGGGTCTGTAATGCCTGATTCTAGGAATCCGAGGCCTTGTACGGCGACAGCAAGATCGTGATAGTCCGCCGTAAGGTCTGCAACAAGTTCCGGTTGGTCTCTCATTTCAGCCTCGGTATGCCCCCTGTAGGTCCAGCAACTTACCATTCGTTCGCCCACGTATGCGATTCCAAAGACGTTCAGAGAGGACAAGACCGTCCTCAAATTTGTCAACCGACTCGCGCATATGTAAGAAGCGCTCGTCGGGTTTGCGGACTCGGGCGAAAGCATTCAAGAGGGTGTCTGAGATGTTGTCAATAATACCTGGCGTGGGTTCAGGACCAGGAGGGTGAGCAAGGTGCTGGTGCATAAAGACATGCTATGGCAGAGTCATGGTGAGTAAAGTGGAAAGGAGAGAAATGCCATACCCATTCTGTAGACTCGAAGAAGGCACGAGCAAGCGTGCTGCGTTGCAAAGTAGGATGCCGTGCTATACGTTGCAAAAACCGATGGAGACTGTTTTCAGATCAGTTTATGCGACTTTATAACTCCTGACAGACCTACTCCAATCGACGGCGTTCCATAAATTCGGGGCTGAATCTATCGCCAGTAATATACTCTGTAAGGTGATTCAATATTGAATGTATGTTTTGTGGCGCAGCGTACCCAGCCTGTGCTTGTCCGGGAGTGCTGGTACCACGCATGCGGGGAAATCCTTTACTAGGTGGTCCCGCAGGAAGACAAAGTCTGTGAATCGGCGACGGGATGATGGATTTGAGGAGGAGAATATAGGCAGATTTGTCTTTGACCGGATGAGCACATGAGCGCACACAAGCTGTAAACTTTGCGGACCTTTGCTGTGACGAGATAGGATACGTATGCATCCTTCGTCTCTGCGAGCTCTTTCACGGGATCCTTGACCATGGTGACGAGGTATCCCTCCCATTTGGGGTCATGAGGGCTGCGGGGCTCCTCGACGCCGGCTGTGCTCTGCTTGAACCCGGGTCCTGTGTGGTGTAGACGGGGGTCGACGTCGTACGGAGCAGAGGCGGATTCCCAAGTCACGCTGTCGAATACGTCCTCGTCGTCGCCGCGCATGATTAGCTGTGACCACGTGACAGCCCCACATTAAGATATTGAAGGTAGTTGGACAACAAACCACAACAAACGCTCTCTTGCATGCTGTCCTCGCTGTTACTGGTGCTCGGTGCGCTCTCCCTGACCCTCGCCTATGAGGTCTCCTTCTCGGACTCGGACTACTCAAGGCAGGTCTGCTCTGGCATGTGGAGCGGGCACGACACCTACATCAATGGTAAGCACCAGTGATATCACCACCACAAATACTCAGTGCACTACCAGTCACGTTTGACGCCTCATCTCATGGCCAGATCGCCATGGTCATATACGAGTGGAAAGACGTCAAGTACCTAGGCAAAGTCACGTCAGAAACGGACGATTCGCTACCCGTGAGTGGTACCCGCGCTGCGCTGCTCACCCCCACTCACCACCCTCATATCAGCAGAAAACCTATGTGTGCACAAGCGACGCCGTCAAGTCTGGCCTGTGCTCCTATGAGAACATGGGGAAATTTATTTTTGCTCCCGAGGACCCAAACGATCACATTCTCGTGTCAGAGACGAGCTTCTGGACCGCGAGTGTCGCGTTGAGCCAAACAGGTGCATCGGAAGGCATTCCTCCTTCCCTCTGGAATGATCCTCACGGGAATCCAACGCCTCCCTCAGAGAACAACACGTCACCATGGCTGCCAAGGGGTGTTGTCCCAGTTACGGTTCATGTTGTACCGCGGGATGATAGTCCCCTAAATCCAATTCCATCCGGGATGTTGGCTTACACATCTCCTATACAATACCAGGTCCGTAAGACGGGATATTATTGCGTTGGTAAGTTGGTCTTTTCCAACATGACGACAACCTTAACATACTCTCCCTACAGCAATTGTACCCGTCACTGTGATGACTCCAACTGTTGTCCGCCAAGCTCCAACTGATCTCCCTTTGCATCCAACATACAATGCCGTCGTTCTTTTCAGAAATACCTTTGACGGCAAACTTCCTG
>JBBPJL010001054.1:0-11565 GCA_038088675.1 Xanthoconium separans
CAAACCCTGAGGCAATCCGTCGAGATGTACAAAGCGACGAAGGTGTGGCAGCTCAACAAGTACATGCAACTACTAGTGAAGGACGGAATGCTTTATTTCCTCGTGTTTGTACATTTCTGAATCACTTGTCCACACACATGTAAGTACTGACGATGGAGCCTATTTTCATTCTCTTAGGAACATGCTCAACCAAATCATTTATCTGCTCTACCACGCTTGCGCGGCAAACGACGCTACGGCGCTCCTCCTGATTACATTCACATCCATCACGTTCTATCCTCTCATCCCACGATTCATCATCAACATACGCAGGCTGTACGATCATGATATCCGACGTGGTCACATTCATATCGATACCGGCTTCGGCATTGTCTCGCAGTCGAATACTGGTCCCGAAGAGGAGGGCGATGTGGATGCGGACAATGCGGGCCATATCGAAGTGGCTCAGAGAGTGTAAGCTCGGGTTTGAATGAAGGTTGGACCCATTGAAACGAGGGAATCGGCTCCTGAAAGCTCGGGGAATCAGGACGCTATGTAGCCTCGTTGCAACCGTGGTTCGGAGGACTCGGATCTGCAAATTTAGGTGCTCTGGATTACTCGTACAATTTATACAACCACTGTAAGGAAAGGGTGAGAACATGAATACAGCCATGAGTTCAAGTTCACGTTCACGGAACGTATCGAGCCAAGGCAGTGGCCTTGCCATTGTTCTGCGAACGATGGTTGCAAGTGTGCGCCAGGTACTAGTACGGGTAGCATGCGCACATATCATGATGTGACATGCTTGCATTTGGATAACGCTCCGGACACTGCACAACTCAAAGCTCAGCGCTCAGCGCTCAGCCTTGACGGGGGGCATTTGTCATGGTGCCGGCGGGAGCAGCGAGCCAAGTCCGAACGGAGCGGACATCGCGTGTGAACCGGAATTCACCGTTCAACACTTTGCACAAGAACCAACATGCACTCAATTTGTTGCTTTCATACCTGGCTTCGTGAACGAGGTTTGTCTGTCTCCGAAAATATGTCGTTCAAGCCTTTAGCATCATTGAATTACAGTCTCTGAATGCCCATGGACTTTTTATTTGCTTCTCTCTATGGGGGTCTTCTCGCTTGCGCGCTTCTTGCTCAAGACATCCCTTTTTCTCGTCCAAACGTTTGTTTTGCCCGGTAAAAGCGTGCGTTTGTACGTTGGAACACATTTGGGAACGAGTCTCACCGCGTCTTGTCCTTAGCTCAAACAGTTTGGCGCGACGACGGGTGCTTGGGCGGGTGCGTCACTTGCTAGAACCCGCTCACCTATTCTAACATGAGTCAATCTAGTCGTCACTGGCGCATCCGACGGTATCGGAAAGGAATTTGCACTGCAGTTGGCTACAGCTGGTTTCAACGTCTTGCTCGTCGCTCGCAACGAGGCAGCCTTGACCTCTGTTGCAAACGAAATTGGTGTGTCTGGCTTGACATGCGTGTAGTCGTCGCTCATGGATTTCTTGTAGCAAGCAGGACCGCAGGCAAAGTGGAGACCCGAATTCAGTTGATCGACTTTGCTAAAAATGATCCTGCAGCGCTAAGCGCACTCAAATCTATTCTTGGTAGTTTGGACATCGGAATTCTCGGTAAACACTCTCCCTTCTCTTCAGCCCACTTGCCTGACAGAACACTGACCCTAATGATAGTGAACAATGTTGGCAAATCGCACGCGATGCCAACGAATTTCGTTGACACTCCAGAACAAGAAAACGAAGACATCGTGACTATCAATGTCAACGGTACCTTGCGCGTCACGCATGCAGTGCTTCCTGGCATGATCAAACGGTCAGATGATTACATCTTTGCACATTCGACGACACTAACAAGAGAGTTGAATGTAGCAAACGCGGATTAATTCTGAACGTCGGGTCTATTGCTGGCGCGGTTGCATCCCCTATGCTTGCGCCTTACTCTGGTACCAAGGCATTCATAACGACCTTCACGGATGCGCTCGCAGCGGAAGTCCGCCCATACAACATCATTGTGCAGAATCTAAACACCTTCTTTGTTGTATGTGGCTCCTCTTCCTCGTTCACTATCTGCTACAGTACCTGCAGGTGTCGAAAATGTCAAAGATTGCGAAACCCTCCATGATGATCCCCACGCCTGCAGCCTACGTTCGTTCTACATTGAGCAAAATCGGGCTGTCGTGTGGTGCAGTCATGACCGACCGACCTCAAACCACCACACCGTTCTGGAGCCACGCGTTGGCTGATTATCTCATGCACGTCATCGGGTGGAAATCTTTGTCTATCTCTCGTTCCCACAAGATCTTGAAAGAGGTTCGTCGTCGGGCTTTGCGCAAGCTGGAACGGGAAGCGAAGCAGCAGTAAATGGTTGGTGTCGGAGCTGGCTTGTATTCCGCCCAGAGGCGGACCGATACCGTTTCTTGTGTTCCATTCGATATTATTTGTGGTCGTCAATTGAGTGTGGTCGTCCGACTTTTGAATCTCAGTGTAGTGTTGTTGCAGTGCCTCATGATGCTCGTTACGGGCGGGGCGAGCTTACCCACCACGGCGCCAATTGTTGAAACCATGCGCTCTTCGAACATCCTGCGTCTCAATGTTTCGACGTTGCAACACGTTTGTCATAACCATCAAGGGCTACCCAGCGCTTGTAACCCATAATTTAATTGGAATTTTCTCAGGAGCTTGATCCCATTCCCGACTGAATATGAATACGTTACCTATAAATACCATTCAGCCAAGTCCCATCCAATTCAGATAATTCAATGGTGAGATTCAAGGACAGTTCCTCGTTTCAAGCAAGTCAATGCTGTGTCGTTGCTTTGTTCCGCAAAAGTCAACCCCAGACTCCCGTACAGCTAAAGATGTTCCCCTTCCGGACATCGTGAGCTACAATTGAATGGGCACAACAAGGTTTAGACCCTGTTTCTCTCGTCCGCGCCTCCTCCGGAAACTTACTTTCTGAATCGCGATCGCTTGCAGGGTCTAAAGTAATGGCACCGGTGAGTGCCGCGAGGTTTGGCCGAGTCGGAATCAATTCTCAATTTCAATATGGGGCAGGGGAGCAATATCACGGAAAGTCCCGCACAAAGTCTTCCCTCTCGTTCAGAGTCGTCAACTTCGAGGCTTGTTCGACCATCGCGTGTGCTAGCGAAACGGGTCAGACCAAGAGTCACAGTGTGATTCACGTTGCTGCTCTGCATGAGCTACTAGCGCAAATCGAGATTGTCAGCGGTTTGTCACAAATTGTATCTATAGGAATTCAGCTGCAGAGCAGGACTCAATTGACGCAACAAGGTTTGGGACTTTCAACGCCATGGTGATCCATTGTGCCGCCGGCAATGTTGGAGAGTCACATCATGTGAGTATACTTACTTGAGATCAAGAGGAACGAGGCTCGACTGTCAAGTGCTCGGTCCCGGAAGTACTATTAAGGATGGGGAGTTGGCACATAGGTACTGTATCCAAGGGTGGATGAATATTTTGGCGGTGAACATTCAAATCGTGGAGGCTATTACAATGGGTCGCGTCGCGAGTTCCATGGGACATATTTTTACAGTGATTCCCAAGCGATTACTGTCGAAATTCAATGATAGAGTTAGCCCCTAGGTCTTTCCCTGGAGACAAATAAACGGATTGAATGCATGAGGGTTGCCGGTGAGCCCTAGCACTGGGTTGTCCACTCACTGGGCAGCATAAGCGCGTAGCTCCGATACCTATGAGGGTTAGTGTCATGCAGCACGTATCATAAGTACTCTGCAGTTTGGAGTCCTGGACATAGGATTCACCTCCGCTTTTAGCTCCGTCCCCACAGCATGTATTGCCGACCCAGGTGACTGAAAAAAAACCAACCATTACTTGCTTCAGAAATAAGTGTAGTTCACGCCTTGTCCGTCCGCCTTACATCTATGAAGATCTGGTGGCAAAAAGATCGTGGCGCCGGCAAGATGCGGACTTTGAATTTGAGACTCGTTGTGAGGCCGTGGCCTCACCATATAACTGCTAGCTTCAAACACACCCCAACTCGCGCGATCATCGTCAAGGTGATCAGGTCAGGGCGACGGGAAGGTGAATACACCCAAACAAATTCATTTCAGAAACAAGTCTAATTGACGGAAAGGGAATCTGATCGCCTGGAATTCGTTTGTCATTCCCGATAAGCAGGAAGTATCATGCGGTGCTTATGATTTGCCGCGGCGAAAACTCAAAGGTCGACGTACGGGGAGGTCAAGGCGCGTTTCATACAATATGCGCCGATACTGTAACATATGGGGAATCGGACTCCGCCGCGAATATATCATGAAGAAAGTGGAACCGGGTCATTCCCCCTCTCCACCCCGTCCCCTACCGAAGTTGTATCGAATAGTTTCATTCACGATATCGAATGATAGGAACACTCGTGGTGGGCATATTTCGTGAGTTATTGGGATCCGTGTCATTTAGCTAGTTCTGGCTGACGCGTGGCGACTCCAGTCAATACGTTCTTGTATGGCCTAGTCACCCACAAGTACACGGCGTACTACTGGACGAGTGAGTTAACAACATAGGATGAATCTGCTGCATCTCATGCTCTGACCTAGAATTTGATGATCGACCAGCAATAAAGTTGGTCTGCCGGCGATTTATGACTGTGCAGTCTCTCACAAGCGATCCCAGGTATATGGTGGGGTTCCTATTCGTGTTAGATACGTTTCATAGTGCTTCGTGAGTATCATGAAATTACGGTGGCGCAACTACTCACTTGACTCCATAGCGCCGTGTATATGGCATGGTACTATACGTACGTACTGTCGTTTCTGTTTGTGTCTACATTCCCTGAGTCCGTCACAGTGTGGCGAATTATGACAACCCAGCTGCTCTTGCAGGCAAGGAATTGTGGTTTTTATCTTACCCAGGTCTAACAACCCTCAAAGTGGGCATATGGCCATACGTATTTACCCCTGTTACTACTGCGCTCACCGCGTTGGTGACGCAGTTTTACCTAGGATCCAGGCAAGTGTAGACATTTGTTGTTGTGATCCAAAACTTAACAACGGTGTAGAATTTGGCGTTTTACCTATAACAATTACCTATATGGCGTGGTCATCTTATTGGCGATCCCTTCTTTTGTTCTGGGCACGACTTGCAGCATCAAAGCCTACATCATTAAATTGTATGCTTCGTGATTGAGATGGTTTGCTTGACTCATCTGGACTGTTTAGTGCATC
The DNA here is from genome assembly GCA_038088675.1 of Xanthoconium separans. Classification (NCBI taxonomy): domain Eukaryota; kingdom Fungi; phylum Basidiomycota; class Agaricomycetes; order Boletales; family Boletaceae; genus Xanthoconium; species Xanthoconium separans. The sequence continues at coordinate 5,201 of JBBPJL010001054.1, forward strand.
CGAGTTAATTCATGTCGCACCATTCATGGTTGGATGGTTGTCCATGCAGGTCGCTGTGAACACATTCCTCACCAGTGCGTCCATATGTCCCAGCTTACGCGGCAGGTACTTATCCACAATGAACAGTAACGTTAGTTATCGTCTTCTACCGTTCACGAACTGGTATCCGCACAACCGATACAATATTAAGCCAACTTATTCTGGGTGCTATTCAGACAGGGCTCTTCGTGACCATCTTTGCACTGGGTGATTTGATCACCTTTGTCGCTCTTCCACACACGAATCTTTATGGCATGTTTTCCATTCCCCTTGGTCGCATTTACACAAATGTGATGAGTCCTCATCATGAAGATGGTGTACTATCCACTGACTTAATTTTTATGAAAGACGCTCATGGATAGCCTTATCACCCGCAAATCTCTCATAGCAAAACTGCGGACTGCAGATACAGTGGGCACGGTGCGTTTTCCAAGCACATTCATCGCTTGATTCTAATAGCCAAGACAGGGAGATTCGGCATCCAAGTCTCCCTTTGACCGGTCGCAAGCCAACGCAGCCATCCAGTCGAGCGGCATCTACCCCGCAGAACACGGACAACGACCTGTACAAGAGATATATGAATCATCTTGTGCGGGTGGGGAAGGCCACTCAAAACGATCCCCACTTTCGGTCTGAGTAATATCTTAAGGACTTACTGCGGGTACCTTTCCCGATTGTAACTATCACGCTGTCGACCAACTAGCCGAGTAAGACTTGTACATACTACCTCGATGTAATTCATAGGAACTCGTACCTAAACCGTGACCTGGCACTGGAATTTATTTAAAGTGCCTGCACTCGTGGATGACACTCTGGCTAGACTACACACAACTCGGGTTCAAATCGGGATAGATAACGTTCTGGATAAATAGATCATAAAGTTCAGCAAGCCACGTTGTCGAGATGTAATCGAAGCCAATGTCGACGCGGCAAGAGCCGTGCCAACTTATGTACATCATACGGAAAACACCAGCATTGCATGGCTTTTTGAATACTCGGAATACTCCGACCTTTGCGCCTCATCTTTTCTCCGCGGACCGTGGTATGAGCGGCTCAGCATTGCTGGTATCACCTAGATCATTTTGCTCGACGCGCACACTGGGAACAGTTGAAAAAGTTGAAATTTTTATTCGGAACCCTTCAATTGTTTTGTGCTTGCATCCAGATTCGAAGGGGACCGACCCATTGACCATGCTGTGCTCTCAGGCCTCAGTTTTCAGGAACGCCGCGTGTCTGCAGCACCCCCATCTTTGCATGAGTAACCTCGAGCCTGATAAGCACCTGGGCGGCGTTCCGATGCTCGCAATCGAGCAAACGTTTTTACAATGCGAAAACAACGTATGTAACGTTATCGCTCGGTTGCTTGATAAGGTGACTCGCTCAAAGATCTGAATTCATCCCATTGAATAGGATGGCTGACGAATGAATGAAACGAGCGACGGTTCCTGTAGTACTATGCCTAATGAGCATATAAACTTCGTTAGTGAAACTTTTTTTTTCTGAATTACTCATGGAACTCAATGAAAGCTCTACCGGTGAGAAACGGCGGAGGTCAAGTCGCGATGCGCCATCATGATCAATGGCTCCTGCACCATTTGATTGTAGAACCTTGTCTCACTCAGGGTCCTCGAGGATGGATATAAGTCAAGCATGATCTTGTCATCACCCTCCAGCGCGGGAAGCCGTTCCTCACTCTTCCTGCCTTTCTTAACTTTTCGGTCTAGACCACAAAATGGGCATGTATGACACAACTCTCGGTGCGCACAACGTGGCTCCCAATCGTGTATTATTGATGGGATCGAATGATAGGTACACTTTTGATCGGCATATTCTGTAAGTTCTCCCATCAATGTCGGTTTCAGGCTTCGACTGACCGACCCATGTGAACCAAGTCAATACCTTTTTGTATGGCCTTGTCACGTACCAGTTCGCGGCGTACTATCGGGCACGTGAGTAAACGGACCAAGAACGATTTCACGTTAGCTCATGGACTCATTCTAGAGTTCAATGATCGGCCCGCGGTGAAGTGGGTCGGCCACTGATCCACACACTCATTCTCTGACAACCGACCTCAGATATATGGTGTTATTTCTTTTCATTCTGGACACGTTCCACAGTTTCTCGTGAGTAACATTGTGCCGATTCTCGAAAAATTGACAACTATTTCTATAGGATCATATATATGGCATGGTACTATGCGTACGTGGTTTTGTCAACTGCCGTGGCTACTCATGCTGAGTGCAGCCTAGTGTTACAAATTACGCCAATCCAGTCGTGCTAGGAGGTCAGTAATGCTATTTCCTCTTCAGTCTGATCCTAACAATCTTCGAAGTGGCTATATGGCCATACACATTTACTCCTATTGGTACAGCACTTGCTGCCTTGGTGACACAAATATATCTGGGATATAGGTAATTGCATAGTTACGCCTATGCCATTTAGACTGAGTTGCAACGTTGCACAGGATATGGTGTCTGACTGATAGCAGGTTCCTATATGGTGTGGTCATCGTGCTAGCTATTCCTTCATTTATTTTGGGTTCTTCTTGCGGGACCGCGGCCTGGCTCATCCATGTGTACGTTTTTAGAATGCTACACTTTGTTAAGCTGATCAATGTCGTCTAGTCATTCTGAGCTACCCCGTATCACTCCACTCGTGATCGCCTGGTTATCCACGCAAGTCGTGGTGGATACGTTCATTACGGGTGCGCTCGTTTATCCCAATCTGTACAGCTTGAAGGCATTTACAAGTAACAGTTACGTTGGTCATCATATTCAGCCGCTCACGAACTGGTTTCCGCAAGATGGATTCGGTTCTGAACAGACTTATCCGGGGTGCTATTCAGACTGGTCTTTTCGCTGGGATCTTCTCTTTGGGCGATTTGATTACCTTTATCGTACTTCCGAACGCGAATTTCTATGGCATGTTCGCCGTTCCCATCGGTCGTATCTACACGAATGTGGGTTCATATACTGTAAGAAAATATTGTCTTTCGCTAACTTGATATCTATTCGCAAGACCCTCTTGGACACACTCCTCACTCGTGAGTCGATCAGGTCAGAGATGGTTTGTACGGACTACATTAGCGGAGAGGTGAGTTGCTTCATTCTCATATACGACCATCCCTGAGGCATGATCTCCGATTCCCACCTAGCTCGGTTCATTAACTTGGGCACCCGTTCGTCCGGGACGATCCACTTCGACGGGCCAAACGACTAGCATCCAGCTTAAAGTGCAAGGAAGTGTTCAGGAGTTCTCGTCTGAGCGTGAAGAAGGCAAGGTCGTTCCACAGGAAGCCTGAACTGACTTCTACGGCCGTGCCCGTGAAAACCTTGGACCATACGAACCGAGAATTTGGTCGACACTTTACCTACATTATCGATCGTTTCATTGACAGTATCTTTTCGAGATCCAAGTTTTTAATGCCACGTTCATGTCATACTGGTCATACTGGGTTTTCGCTGGAAGGTACACTTGATTGTATCATGTTTGCATAGCTAGAAACATATAATGTGGATGGATATCATACACGACGAGTACATACATAAAACGGATGTGAATTCAAGTCATTGTCTATTACTTAACACTTTTGTGGTGCACTAGGGAATGTTACAGCCTCGAAGCTATTCGAATGTGTGTTAATTCAAGAGGCGGAGTCGGAACACATATTGTGTCAGCGGGTTTATTGTGGTCATGGCCGGTCTGGGGTTGGACTGTCGCCCTATGAACTTACGCGATCAACATTCCATCCTAGTGTCAAGGTTCTCCAATGATGGCACGTGTTCATCCTCCGATGCCCCCCCACAATATGTAGTACCCGTCTGGAGGTGAAAACAAATGGTTAGGACCATAGATCGATTACGCTATCGGATACGAGGACTCAGCGGGGCCATCAATCCTCGCAGTAAAGTCTACCACAGGTCTCGCCGAAAGTACTTGCTCATCCCATGTGGATTACTCTTCATAACTGTCCATGCTTTATGACATTTTTCAGCGACAACGTGGAGATTGATATTTTTCATCGCACGGTGCCGAACGGAGGACTGTGGTGGCAAGATAAATGGGGTTGAGCCCGTGGAGAGAACAAACCTCGAGGTGGCGTCTCGATGGAGTAGGTTGCCAATCCCTTCTGAATTGTGGCGTGCTCAGGAGAAACAAGATCAAATTACGGCGAGCATGTCAGAATTAGGAATTAGCCAAGTAAGGCGGAAAGCTTGGAAAGGCGGAAAAATCCGAGGACGAGAAGTCCTGCAGACGAAGAGGGAGCCAGCAATAATAGAAATCGCGCTATGGTTTTGAGGAAAATTTCCAGGGACGCGTTTCAACTAAATTACTTCAGTAAGGTACATACCTTGATGGCACAAGGTTCAACCCATCAGCCCTGACACCCGCCCATTTGGATGATGATAAATATGTGATAGGCTGAATGTGAACTGTTAATCCCGGGAGCGACGAACTCGATCTAAAAATCAATATACCTCGCCGACCGAATTGCGGAGCTCGTAGGCTCAAGCTTGGGATTAGCAATGGATGTAAACAGTAACAGATATCGAATTAGCGCGACCGCGACTCGCCCATGAAACAACGGTCGTGAAGGGTTATTGACCCACAAATGCCATTTATTCGCCAGTGTCGCACGAAGGGGGATCCCAACAATGTTGCTCTGCAGCAGGTCCGAGATGGCATTCGGATTATTCCTCGACCTTTACCAATGGGAATGTTGCTGTTTTCTCTTGTCCTGATGCGTAGCATGTTAATATCACCCAAGAAAGGCCTGCTACTAATGCCATACACAGCCCAATCAGTGTAAGGTAGAGCCTGAGTGTAACGATCACGCCTAAACACCGTACGCTCCACGCCATAGCTTCGTTCCTTAACATTCTTTCGTCTTCTGTCGACCGAACTCTTTCGGCCGACTGTCCACTCGTTATATGTTTTATCACCACCTCTCCTTACTACACTCGTTTCACCTCAACAGGTACTGACGTGCCGAGTGCCCTCTACCCATTACCCTTCGCCCTGTAGCCCCTTTTGCCCATACTATTTAAACCCTACGTATCATAATGTATCGTCAGTCTCGAATAGAGGATTTTACCCAGTCTGTTCGTGTGACTATTGTGACGCTTCACTAGTTCCGACTAGTAATCGTTACACTGAGGCCGTTCCAAGGTGACCATTGAACATCAAGCACTTTGCCAAGCAGTCGCACTGATATTGGTTGCTGAAATGACCTCTACCTTCGACCAAACGTTGGATGCAATCATGTAAATGAACGTACGCATGACCTTCGGAATTGCACAAAAAAGTGGACCGCTCACTAGTGACAACGGTGCCACTGCCAGGTGATAGAAACAAGGTTTCCCACGGTTGTATTTTCACTTAGGCCCGTGCCGTTGGGGCGGAACCACACTGGCGTAAGTCTCAAAGCACGTTCATCCCATTGATTCGCCTGATCAGAAATTCAACGTGGGCGGGACGACAACCCTGACTTAGTACAGGGCATCTTAGGCTGGGGACATTTTTACCCGAAAGTCGATTTTAGAGAGAAAAAAATAGGCACCGCGTTATCAAGGACCCGTGTTGATGGCAGACTCACAGCCTCGAGCGCCACGAACTCAAAATCCTTCTGTAAGTGAAACGTTCTATCTTGGCTCAGTGACTCTCCCCTTGATCCAAGTTCTAAGGCTCGCCAGTAGGGGTGTCACTTGGCGACATCATCCAGGTCATTCGAAGGTTTTGAGCGCCATCAATGATAAGTTGCCTGACGAACAAGGGACTGTTAACCCAAAGCGAAATGTTCATTGCGCCAGACGACTTTAATGTATGTCTCATTTTAGTAAATTGTTTCAGCACATCAAGCGAGGGATTTAGGATTTTTCCCGAGTATATCTTCCCTGTGAACCAGGTGTGGTGCGGAGAAACATCACCCTACTCTCAGTTGAAGTTATATACTACTTCCGCGACACAAACCGATAATGGGGTTATATGCCACAACTATTGGTACGCAATGAGATCCCCAAGTGTGCAACTACTAACAGGTTGGCACTCTGCAGGTACGCTCCTAGTGGGCATATTTTGTAAGTGCGCGCGAGAATTATGGACGCTGTTCGCGAACCACCATCTGACTCGTCGACCTGTCGCGGACTAAGTCAACACTTTCCTGTACGGGCTTGTCACGTATCAGTTTGCGGTGTATTGGCAGACAAGTAAGTAGAGTCAGCAAAGATGAATACATCAAGATCATAATTCCTTCCAGAATTCAATGATCAGCTAGTGATTAAGTTGGTTGGTCATCCTACGAAGAGCTAACATTTTTTACCAACAAC
>JBBPJL010001055.1:0-11553 GCA_038088675.1 Xanthoconium separans
CGCAAGTCGAGAGAGAAACCCTCCGAGCTCAAGCCCGGCGAGACCCTCGTCCAGCTCGCCGCCAACGTCCAACATCGGCTGAACAGCGTCGTCGAGTCCAACGACGGGCTCAAAAAGTTTATGTATCAATGTACGTCGCACATCGGAGCGTGGCTCTGTATGCGTTTGCCCCCCCTTCTTCCCCTTTCCCGAGGGCTGATCGTTGATAACATGACATTATCTGTGTTAGATGACCAACACGCTCAGTGGCTCACGCCCGCATTCGCGCTCTCCGGGACCCTCCCAGGGCCCACACCGACGTACGAACACATGTCACCCGACGAACTCGAAGCGTTGCTCGCCGACATGGAACCCGACATCCGCGCCGCCGACAGGGACATGCGTGACATTGAGCTGCTCGTGCAAAAAGGCGTCTTGTCGGCGGGGAAGCTGGCCGGTGCGTTGGCTCCGCATGCGTTTTTTTTTTTTTTGGCGTTCCTCACATTGGACCAGACTACGAGGCATTGCAACCGCGATTGCACGCGCTGCTTGCAGCACAGGCGCAAGACATGACATTGGCGGCGTTGTTGGAGAAGCGGATCGCTGCCTTGGTGGATCGTCACGCGACACATGTGAGACCGCATACAGCCCCTACGTTCGTGTTTAATCTCTGTTCTAGGTCGATACGCTTTCGGAACTTTTCGTCGCCTGGGACGACGTGCTCACCGAGACAGAGAGCAAGGTCAAACGATTGGAACGAGACAAGGAGGAACGACAGCGGTTGGGATACGCTTGAACGCTCGATACCGCGCCTCACGATCGTGTTGCATACGAGGAAAAACAATCGACTTTTTATTGCCTTTACGCTCTGGGAATAAGTATGCTATCTGGGTACTAATTCCTGATATCGAGAATGGGTAAACAAGGGAGATTAAAAAACACCCATGGCTCACAAGGTATGAAGCCTCAGAGTAACTGAGCCAGAGGGAAATTACAACGCCATACAGAACAGCTACAATAAGAAAGCGTACGGAGCGAGCGAAAGGCCTCCAGAGGAGCCAGAGAGCAAGGGTCGATGACAAGTACATACAACGAGCAAGACGACCAGGGGAAGTAGAAGGGTAAAAAAAGAAATGACTGACTGATTAGTCCCTTGCCACCCAGTCGGTGCTCCGAGAGACCAGCTCGATGGAGTTGTCCATGGTCCAAAACAGACGCTCAGTAGCGCTACGGTTGCTCCAGCTCTTTTGGTCGCGCAGTATCATAGCCTATAACAATGTGTTAGAGCTCACCCAAAATGAAGAATTTCTTACTGACCTGCTGTGCGCCAAAGTTCCGTTGATCGTGAGCAAACAGCTCGACGTTCTCCTCTAGCGCCTCTGACAACAGTTGGAGGTCCTGCAGGATAGCCTGCATCGCACGGACTGCCGCGAGAATCAGAATCTCTTTGCGGTTGCGTACTGTAGAACCGTCGTTGTTGGGCGTTGGCAATGTCTTGGAAACATTTTGTAGAACAGTGTGGAGGATACGTTTCGTCTCGTTCATGATTTTCTGTGCTTGCGGGAAGTTCTTCCTCGACACTAGGACAAGCGCGCGGGTGATCATGTCCGATGCGAGGAGCTCCATGCGGCGCCGTACAATGACAGGGTCTGATGGTTTCGGGGCTTTTGGCGAGGCAGATGTAGCCATGGGCAGGAGTGTGATGGTCAATAACACCGGATGTGCAAGTCGAGACACTTGCTTCGTCGCGGCAGGGTCATAGAAAGACCCATCTACCTCGAACACAGGTACCTCGTCGATCATCCGATCCATCATACCATCGACGAGATTCGGTGAATCGTCAATAACGAGCGAGTCGAGGCCCATGGACTGCACAAACTGATCGGTTGCGTTGAGAGTCCGATTACCGTTTTGACCAGCTGCCGTACGGCGACTCTCGGTGTTGTCGAGCTCGCACTCGATGAGCATCTCTTTGCATTCCCCGTACCGCAGCTCACCGACGTCGATATCGACGTTGTTGCCATCAGTAGATAGGATCGACGACGGACCGCCAGAGACCTTGCGAATGCGGAAACGTTGTCCATCGATGATCTTCATGTGGAGTTTCATGTTGAGCAGGCCTATCGACATCATACCGCCCACGCAACCGGCTAGACACGCCTGAAGATCATACCAGTCTTTGACGAACGTATATGTACCACTGGTGTGGTTCGACATCAGCCAAAGCGAGGCAGGGTCGTGCGAGCGACCATATCCAAACGAATGTATAGGCATGTTGGCTGCCTCAGCGCGAGCAAGAACCAGATCCATCTGAGCACGTCGCGTGCTGTCGGAAGCGTCGCTGACGAGTATCATCCCTGAGACGGGATTACGTGATTTGCGTTGCAGCACGACGTCGAGGCCTATGAGGCATCACTGAGTCTAGCTCATGGATGTCGATGGAGACATCGCTCACCATGATTCACCGCGGTCACAACGTCAGTCTTTTCGTCTTTGGAGGCTCTGACCAAGAACTCGTCTTCCACCATCTGGCCACTTTCACGTCCAATTTCGTCGATGAACTTTTGTAGTCTATTTTTGCTGTGGGCCCGACCTGGGCAGAGGTAGGGCGTTTTCCGCACTCGCCCCCCGGCGCCGACCTCAAAGGTCACCAGGCTCAACCGGTCTTTGGTTCCAAGAGACGCAAGGATAAAGTCGAGCGACGTCTTGATGACACGTACTTTGAGATCTGCAGTGCTGCGGGGTGAATTTGGAGGGGGTAGGGAGATGATGAGGATCAAGTCAAGGGGTGGATGTGGGAGGGGAGCGAGAGAATTAGATGGGCCTGACGATACATGTGGTGTCACAAAACCGGAAGCTTGGGTATCATAACGCAACATGGCATCCTCCTCGCTCAAGGTCTGTAACCTGTTTTGCATTGACCGCTGAAGGGCTGAACCGTGTGACGTGGTGGACGATAGAGTAGAACGAGTAGATGCGTGAAGAAGACTGTCCACCGTACTCGGGGTGGTGGAGGCCGTGCTTCCACTCAGTATACGAGCTGCCTTTTCTGAACCCCCGAATTCGTCAACGTCCAAACCACGACCGAATGCAGGAGGCGAATGGCTTGATTGCTGGTGTTGGAAAGAGGTGACGAGGGCTTGGATTTGGGTTCTCCACGCCTCGAGGGAAGAACGATCTTTAAAGACAAGAATGAAGGAATCCAAGCGTTCGTCTTCCATCTCGATCGTGAGACTCATATCACTAGAGGTGCCAGCGGTTATCCGCTTGATGTGGCGCACGTAGATACGGCCCTTGAGCCTCAAAACGCCTCTCGACTGGCTGCTGGAAGCGGATATAGCAGTCGACGAGTCGCTAAAGGCGGGCGATGACAGGAAGCGGCCAAGAGAACGTTTCTTCTCCTCTACAACGCAGATGATAGCTTCCTTGAATAAATAGACGAAGAATTCCCGGACAAGTGCATCACGACGGACGGACAGTAGATCGTACATGTGCAACGGGCCAAGGCCGGATAGGGCATGGCCCTTCCAGTCAATGATTCGATTTCTGAGATCTTCGACGATCGCGCTAAAAGGCGAGTCTTCTTCGGTAGCTTGTGAGGGGGCATAGCGGGAAGATTCGGTATCGTTCGCGGTGTATGCAGGAGCCCATGCATCGGATTGGGGGGGCTGTCTGTCTGTTGCCTTGGATGGTAGTTCGGTATCTTGACGTTGCGGGTGGGTGTTTCGAAGTGGAAACGAGTCTGACACAACTGGACCGGGTATATAAGAGGTATTGCGCCTTGCGGGAAGTTCGATGACGACGATGCAGGTAAGAGGCTGTGAAGCATCGCCAGACCTGACGATGGAGGTGAATTCGGGTCGGACCTGGATGGAAGGAGCGACGATGTAGTGGGAATCGCTGGGGGTTGATTTTACAGAAACGGCGTGATCAGTGGGGTCATCGTCCATGGGGTTGTAGGGCGTGGTCGTGCCTGGGCCTGGGGCACGGCGATTTCGCGTTGGGGTATCGCGGCCAGGGAAAACTGCGGGCGAGAGGGGGTCACCCATGCCAGTGAGAGCAGCCAATTCTACGGATGGAAGAGAATGAGTTGGAACCGGAAACATTAGGGAAAATACTGACTGTTGGTCTTGCTATTATCGCCATCACCGAGTTTCATGGGACGCCTGCAGACACCGCATACGCCCAAGTTGGACTTGCGGGGCACGGCGGACCTGGTTTGGGCTGGGGGAGGGCCATAAACAGCAGTGAAGCAGGCCTGGGGGAGATGAATAAAGGGGGGGAGTCGAGATGGGAAAATAAGCGCGCTTACCTCGTGGAGGGAGTGACCGCATTCTGGGACGACGTGGGGTTTTTCGCCTGGAAGCCTGAAGCTGAAGCTGAGGGGTTCGAGACATACGGGGCATTCTTGTTCGTCGTCTGGGGTATCGTGATTTGAGATGACTGGGAGAGGGTGAGGGGGCATGTTTGCGTAAATATGAAGGTCGTTGTTATCGGGCAAAGAGTCAGAGGAGTGCAGGGAGGCTGCGGAGGGAGAGCGAAGAGATTTGCGATGGAATACGGAATGGAAAGTCTTTAGTTTGAAGGATGGCGGCTTTGAAGCGGGGTGTGTGGGGGAAGGAGGGACTTGATGATGATGTACCAAGAGCGGATCCGCTCGATCTTGGGCAAAGGACCGCATTAAATAAACTGAACCAACGCGAAAACGAAATTAGGCGCGCAAACGTCAGGGACGTTCGAGGAAGGGGGGGAACACAAAAAATTTACTTGGTTGGGGGTTTTTTTGGGTAAATGACTTGAAGTAACTAACTGACTATTACATACGGAACATGTCGTGGGTCACTCTCTCCTTGAAACTCGGCAACGCTCTGCAAGAGAGACGCAGCAAAGCCCCATCCCCTTTTGAGAACCGGCAAACATTTGACTCACATCATTTCCCGGTCATATGGGCTTTACTGACAAATCCTCTCAGTTAAAAAGCCAACGTCGTCGTCGTCATGTCGTCGTACAATTGACAATGTCCTCTGACCATTACAACCAATTCCCTGCCCCCATCTCCAAGGCCGGTTTCGATTTCCATGGCAAGTCCAGCACCCTCCTCCTCCATGCATGTTGCTCAACGTGGTCCAGTATATTGGATATCCACCTCTGCCAAACAGACCGAGTACGCAAGGCAACTCTACGCACGCGTCGCGCGCGAATTCCCAGAGGTGATCGATCGCTTGCCTTGCCTTGCATGTGCTCTGCTTACCTTCTGATAGCTTCCCCTCGGTCGTTTTTGGGACAGACCAGTCGGTACGTGGACGCATGGCGTCGTGTGCTTGGCTGACGGGTCTTTCAGGGCCTCACCCGACTACCATGTTCGAGATCGATACTCACAACCCCCACCAAACAGGCGCACTCTTCGCTTGGTTGGTCGTGAACCGTGGCCCCTGCGAGTACGAGACACCGTCACTAGTCCCCCGATATCTGCTAACGATCACCAGCGTCTTCATTCACCCAAACACCGGAGACCCGTACAAAGACCATGTCGAGAGCGCGACATGGATAGGAAAGTCCTGGCCTTTATATGTAGAGATGTTGCAGAAAGAGTCCTGAGCCGAACATGACCGATCGTGGCGTTCATAGCACTAATAATGCCATGTTCACGACATTATTCGCTCAGATATCGCTGTAAACGACTTGCTGTGGCAGTGGAATTGATCCGATCCGTATATAACCAGACTAACTAGTCTTGTCTCCCCATTTACCATTTCCCTCATGACAACTTCTCGACTCATTCTCGACAATGCCCTCGACGCGGTGGGCAATACCCCCCTCATCCGACTCGACAAGATCGCCGCCGAAGAAGGTCTCAAATGCAACCTATGTAAGTCTACAACACCCGCCCACCGCCAGCAAGCATGAACACCCCCCTCCTCCCAGTGGGAAAGTTTGAATGCCTCTCTGTGGGTGGCTCAGTCAAGGACAGAATCGCAAAGGCCATGGTGCTTGCTGCCGAGAAAGAAGGCAGACTCGTCCCCGGACAAAGCGTCGTCATCGAGCCCACCTCTGGCAACACAGGTCTGTTCCTCCACGTGTCCCCCCACTAGTACCTCATCTCATCTGAGACGCTGCCCACAAACAGGCATTGGTCTCGCTTTGGCATGTGCGGTCAAGGTACTGTTCACCTTGTCCCCGCAGAACGGTTGCTGAATACGGTAGATAAGGGATATTCCGTTATTATAACCATGCCTAATAAAATGTCACGGGAAAAAGAGGCGCTTCTTCGGGCTCTCGGCGCCCAAGTCATTCGCACACCGGACTCCGAACCTTGGGATTCCCCGAATAGCCATCTAGGTAGATTCCCGTCCTATTTCTCGGCCCCCTCGTGGCTGAATTCCCCGACGACTGCAGGCGTGGCTCAGAGGCTCCAGCGTGAAATCCCGCATGCAGTTATCCTCGATCAATATCGCAACGTACGTATCTCCTCTCGTGTCGGACGAAACACTTCTCATCGCGCGCAGCCGAACAACCCATTCGCCCATGAATACACAACTGGTCCGGAGATCATCGATGCCGTCACTTCCACTCCATCCACTCCATCAAGGCCATCCTCCATGAAGGTCGATGCTTTCGTCGCCGGTGCGGGTACTGGAGGCACTATCACTGGCATTTCGCGTGCGCTGAAGAAGACCCACAATCCTGACTGCATCGTCGTCGGAATTGATCCCGTCCGTGTATTTCACGCCACATAGATCCTGGTCGCTCACCTCTGCTACGTAGGTTGGCAGCATTCTCGCCTTTCCTGATTCCCTCAATGACCGCGGTGTTGGAAAGCCTTATGTCGTCGAGGGTATTGGCTACGACTTCATCCCAGAAGTCCTATCGAGGGACCCAGCCGAGATTGACACCTGGCTAAAGTCGACTGACGAAGAAGCCTTCAAAGCCGTTCAACGCCTCATGAGAAAGGAGGGTCTCCTTGTGGGGGGCAGTAGTGGAACCGCACTCAGTGGTGCACTCGTCTGGCTCAAGTCTGAGCAAGGACGCAAGATCTCCCAGACCGAGGGCATGAATGTTGTTGTCATGTTACCTGATGGGCAAGTACACTGTGTCATCCCGAAAGCAAACTTTGACCAGATTTCATCTAGTATCCGAAATTATATGAGCAAGGAGTGGTTTTTGGACTTTGCGCTATTCTCAGAACAACCTCCTCACGTGAAGCAGTCAGATGGGGTGCAGGTTTTGGAGGGAATGGTCCGCCGCGCAGCGTTATAGAAGCAGTCAACGATTTTCTCATGGTATGACGTTTTAAGCTGTATGATGTTCAATCTGGGTATAATTAGCTGTTTTGATGCACAATGATAGCTATGACTCCAAGAACTATTTTGGAGATGTGATCAACATCACTTGGACTGCAATTCAACAGTGTTCTTGAAAGCACCCAGCAATGCCGATAGTTGGATCTTCTCGCTAGCACCGGTTGATAGTCTGTGTCTGGAGGGAATTTGTCGTGAAATCAACAGATGTGGTCACTGTGACTCACTCTATGGTTGCAATAAAGTCCAGCAGGTACACTCGAGCGTGCGGTTTGAATTCGATGGTCTCCACATATTCGTATGCACCAGAAAGCAAGTCTTGCAGCGCAAGCCCTCGCTCGATCTTCAAGGCCGTTATCACTGTAGAAATGCACTTTAGTACCGACCACATGGATGGCGAGCAGTTTACTTTGAATCGACGTCGTGAACTCGTCCGAAAGCATCGAGTTGACTATCGTTTCAATGTCTGATGGATGCGGGCTTCCAGTACAGTTGTAGACTTCCGTCTCGCCTACGGTGTCATAGGCAGCATGACATGCCTGAAGGACATTGAGCGCTCTTCGCATATCACCCTTTGAAAGCTTGAGAAGCGCTTGCTTTCCGTCCGGGGTCAAATTCACTCTGACATGTGTTCAGACGCGCCCGTGTGGAGAGGTCACATACTCACCCTTCGGCTTGTACGACAACATCCACTCTTTTCTCAACCTCTACGATGGGTAGAGGAGAGAACCGAAACCTCGTACATCGACTTTGAATCGCAGGTGCAATCTTGTTCACGTAATTACAAATGATACAGAACCGAACGTTCTTGGTGTATTGCTCGATGACGCGGCGAAGAGCTGCTTGCGCTGCCTGTGTCATCATGTCCGCTTCATCGAGGATGATGAGCTTGTAGCCTTTTGAAAACAGCGTTCGTGTTTCAGCAAACTGTTTGACTTGTTCGCGTACGACGTCGATCCCTCGGTCGTCCGAAGCATTGAGCTGACACGGTCTCAGAACGTTGCGATGACTGCACGCAAGACCCGCTTACCTCGAGGATTTGCTTTTTGAACTCGGCGCCATATATGCGTCTTGCAACAGCCAAAATGGTCGACGTCTTTCCGGTCCCTGGTGGGCCATAAAAGAGCAAGTGTGGCAGCCTGTTTTTCTCGATGAACCTCTCGACTAGCGCGAAACGTGAGCATTTGCAAAACGGTGTCATTGTGTTGCCTACTGGTGGTGGTGATGTCTTTATGAGAAACGACGTCACTGAGCGTGACTGGTCGGTATTTTTCTACCCTAGATGGATGGCGTGTAAAGGCGCGCGTTGTGGGGAACGAGGACATACCAGGGTAATGTGTCGCCGTCAGAAGACGCGCAAAAGTCTACGGCTTTTCCCTTTCCTTTGGACACCGAAGGGGTCACAGCGTCAACGTCCATATCGTTGTCACTATCCATGATACCACGTCGTACGATCCAAGACACGCGACCGTGAACGCGACAAGCGTGACGCGATGCACACTTTGTCATTACGTAATGATATTATTAGTCATACACATCTTACCACGCACGGACCATCATCAGAAAATTAAGGTTTGGATAACATCAGCTCTCCTCCTGACTACAACGACGGCTCTTGCTTTTGTCGACGACTCCACCGTTTAGTTCGTTGGACAGACAAAGGCATCCAAAAACCATGCAGATTTTCGTCAAAACGTGAGTATACTTGGACCCCCTTCCAACGCACCGCCGACCATTCGTGCAGCCTTACGGGCAAGACCATCACCCTCGAGGTCGAGTCCTCGGACACTATCGATAATGTCAAGACCAAGATTCAAGACAAGGAAGGGTATGTCTCTTCTCGTCGTTTTCATTCCATCCAATCACCTCATGGTCGTCCCAGCATTCCCCCCGACCAGCAGCGTCTGATCTTTGCTGGCAAGCAGCTCGAAGACGGTCGCACCCTCAGCGACTACAACATCCAAAAGGAGTCCACGCTTCACTTGGTGCTCCGTCTTCGCGGTGGTGCCAAGAAGCGCAAGAAGAAGACGTACAACGTCCGTCTTTCTCGCCCCGTCCACCCTCCTTTGATTGGACGCTGATGTGCGAGTGGCGATGTAGACCCCCAAGAAGATCAAGCACAAGCGCAAGAAGGTCAAGATGTCCATCCTGAAGTACTACAAGGTGGACTCGGACGGCAAGATCAAGCGTCTTCGCCGCGAGTGCCCCACCGCCGAGTGTGGTGCCGGCGTCTTTGTAAGTCTGCCTGGGATGTGTATCGTTGTGTTTGTTTAATTTCTTTCGACCGGTAGATGGCCTTCCACAAAGATCGCCAGTACTGTGGCAAGTGTGGTTTGACATACACTTTCGCCCCTGGCACCAAGCCACCTGTTGTGTAGATTAACACGATCTTGTACGCGTAGGACAGAATATGATCATGCCTCTGTATGCTAAGACTATATGGTCTACGTAGAGTCAAGTCCATCGTGACTTACCCTCTACAAAGTTGTGGTCATTATAACCCTTCATAAACCATGTTCAAAACGGTGGCTTGGATGTTTCGACTGGACCCAAACGACTCGGAGTCCACATCCGCCTGCATCTTCGGAAACACCGAGCGCAGACCAGAGCACTCGAGAAACTTGCACCCCCTCGCCAATAGAGTATGGTGAGGCTCTAGGTTTCTATCCCATTTTCGAGGATCCCACAATCTAATGATGTTCTCCCCGGCCCGCATACTTGATTCCCTGTATTGATTCCCTGGGCATTTGTGAGGGTCACCTTGCCAATATTGGCAAGAGGAACACTCCTGCCCACTCATATGTCTGCAGTGGTAAGATTGTCATGAAGCCAGATGTCAGGTCCACAGGTACACTGACTTCAGCGTGGACAATGGCTCCACAGGTTCAAGTGCCAGATGCTCAACAGGGAAACTGGACAGTTCACAGAGTCCCACATCCGCAAGTCATTCAGTTCCACTGTTAACGTGAGCTACAACGTAGGCGAGCCTGCAATACATTGTCATGCACTGCGGCAGATAATAAACATGTACTGACTAGAACAGATGAACCTGAAAGAATCTTGTTGCTCTTTACCAAAGCGCTAGTCATGTTGACCGAGTCCACTGATAGGTATCGTAGGGTGAATCACAATAATCATATGCACTAAGGACACAATGAGCTTGTACGGTTCAAGTGCAAGGCAGCATTGATCACCGACCTGGTATCAACTCTGTTCACCAGAAACAACAGTCTGTGTGCGTTCGTATATCTCTCGCTTGCGTTGCGACTCTTCAAAGTCTTGCAGTCTTTGCCGCATCTTTTCTCTCCTGCGTTCGTCATCGCGGAGTACCCCCTGGAACATATCCTATGTCTCGTCAGAAGACGCGTTCAGCGAAAGAGACAATGTAAACGCATACATGCCGCTCTTTGGTTTGCTGGTAGTGAACGCCCCATACGATGAACGCAGAGATGACACACGACGCGACCAAAGTTACCTTTGCCCGGGTCGACATTGGAACTCGGAATGTTGCCCCGCCAAGCCGTCCGCCTGGTGCAACAGGCCTTACGGAGTCACAACACATGCAAATACAGTTTGTAGCCCTCACACCGACCCTCCATACTTGGTCACTTGGTCGTCCACCCATCACCTGAAGTCTTGACTTACATTTTTTTTTCAGCTAATCTCATGCGTGAGCCCTAAACATGACTGCTCTGGAGGTGCGTTTACAATTCTTGTCTTAGTCGTATCTCATTGTCGGGATCTCCAGGATTTCGAAAATACCCTGAAAGAGGTCGTCGGCGCAAAACGGCTGTCCGCCTCAAAAATGAACAGGTTGACAGAGATCGCTATGAAATCGCTCGAGGTGCTTGTTCAGTTGACTTGCACGTTGGCAAAAGGTCTGATGTCCCGGTGTTTTAGGACGACACGAAACTCGTCGCCATTCTCTATCGAACCCACAACTCGCTGCCGAGCTCTGCCAAGGTGTCTAGCTTGTATGCCTTTGACGCCTTGGCTCGTGCTGCTAGGAGTCTCGTGAATAAACGTGGTGTAACGGGTGATGCCAACACGGGAAAGGGTAATGCTGCAACTTTTCTCCTCAAGATTGAAGGCGTCTTGGATGGGCTCTTTCGGGATATGGTGTCCTTGGATAACTCGGAAGCAAAGGTCAGTTGTTGCTCGGAACATCAACCACCGCGCTCGGTCCCTGGCTTCGCACAAGCAAGCTGGTTCGGCCCCAAACCCTTAGCCTCGTAGCGCGTTCTATCACATGACCCCCTGTCGAGGGGTAGTAACA
>JBBPJL010001057.1:0-11549 GCA_038088675.1 Xanthoconium separans
AGAGCCGTGCAGCTAATAATCAGACTGCAAAATTTGTCACTAATTTCCTCAAGCAGAAGACATGCACAAAGAAACCATATGAGGTTTACTTGAAGGTTTTCTTCAAGACGCATATCCAGCCGGTGATCAGTACTGGGATGTCTATTGTGGACATCAACAAGAAGGTTCGAGAGACATTCGAAGGTGAGTCACCTGATGTCAAGGGATGGATCCTAAAGATGACTGAGGAGCAAAACGAAAATTCAAAGAGGAGGGGGAGAAGAAGTAAGAATTGTTGTGAGTCTGATATGGATGATGACATTGAGAAGGATCCAGATGTTCTCCACGCATGGGTATTGTTCTCATCCTCCAATTTGATACATGCTAACATCAAGTATAGTAACATCAAGCAATGTGGTGCTGCACTGCAATGCATTTTGAAATACATTGGGAATCAGACAGGATGGAAGTTCACTGTCTTGATGGGCAGTCCTGATCCAACTGATCCAAATGGCGCAAATATAATTACAAGGTCAGGCAACTTTATTGTGACATCTGGGATCTTGACTCACCTCTGATAGCTTGCACACTGGGAAGACTAGCAATGGTCAGGACTTTGCCAATGTTTACACCAATTTTGATATAAATGTGATGGAGGCGTACGGCAAATTTTTGACACAGGTTTACTGTCAGTTGTGGTTGATATAGCAGCAAGGCATGTTACTGACCATGAATACACCAACAGAATTGGCACCCATCACCTCAGATGAGGGCAATACTGTGGACGTCAATGGTGATGGTGGGACTGTTAAAGATAGCAACAAAGAAAATGAACTCGAAAAAAACGGAGGCAGTGATGAAGGAATCAATGACGGTGGAGAGAATACTGGTGAGGGTCCCAAGAGCATGGAGGGGACGAGTATTTATAACAAACCCCCCATGTCATTCTATCTTGCACACTCATCCACAACTACCAATTCTGTGTCATCTCCAGCCTTATCTCTGCATCTTGCAACACCTCCCACACTGATATCACTTGTGACCGACAATCATGCAACACCATCATTCCCAGCCTTATCTCTGCATCTTGCAACACCTCCCACACTCTCGATACCTCTCGTGGCTGACGATCATGCAACACCACTACATCTTGTAACAGATACATATATCGAGTGAATGGTGCAAGAGGAGTGTGGGACAGGGGAATGATGCCTTGCAAGATTGGGAGGGAATGAGAATATAATGAGTGGAATTGTTGCAAGATGAGCGTGAGATGGGGGAATGACACCTTGCAAGATTGGGAGGGGACGAGAATATAACAAGCGGGAATATTGCAAGAGGAGTGTGGGACAGGGAATGATGCCTTGCAAGATTGGGAGGGGGCAAGAATATAATGAGTGGGAATGTTGCAAGAGAAGCATGAAGCAGGAAATGACGCCTTGCAAGATTGGGAGGAGGCAAGAATAGAATGAGTGGGAATGTTGCAAGAGGAGCATGGGACGGGGAATGATACCTTGCAAGATTTGGAGCGGGCGAGAATATAACAGGTGGGAATGTTGCAAGAGGAGCACGAGACGGGAAATAATGCCTTGCAAGATTGGGTGGGGATGAGAATATAACGAGCGGGAATGTTGCAAGAGCAGTGCCACAATATTACGCTAATTCATACCACTGTGTAATCTGCAATACATACATGCTATTATGACCGTGATTTTATGCAAGGAATCTACTCTCTGGCCTGATAAATTGTCGTGCTGAATGCACTTTTTAACACCTATTATAAACAGTTTCTAACATAGCTGTTATTAACAAGTAAAAAAAGCCTTTTTTCGCACTGTAAAAAAATTAATTGCTGTAAAAAAGTGTTAAAAACTAGAAATCCCAGTTTGGCAGCATTTGGGTCACTTGTTCATCCCTTTGTGATACCACTGCAGCCCTCTGGGGTATGCCAACTTGGTCAACTGATAGCAAGTCAAGTAAGACTGGTGATTCAAGTGATACCTTGCCATCAAGCAGCCAATCTGACCTGCCAAATGTGAGATTGGCACTGGCTGGAGCACTGTCTGAGTCACCCTTGAAGTCTGAGTCTGATTCCTCATCTGAATCAGGTGCATCTTCAGATACTGAGACACTTTGGAGAAGGTCAATCTTGACATCACGAAACTTGACAATAGGTTGGTATGGCACAGTGGATTCACGCAATCCTTTTTCCTGTACAATTCCAGTTCAGCAAGCAACACTATGTATGAGAGTAATGTGTTTTGAGGCCAACCTTTCCACTGTTACTGCAGTACTACTGGTCAATTTGGATCATATTAATCAGTGTCTGGGGGTTCTGGTTTGCATGCAATGGGCTATTGAACCATGTGAAAGTTGATCCAGTCCATTTGTCAGGCATTGAGTTTACAAGGATCAAGAATATCTTTGTCACAAGGATCTTTATTCTAATTAGAAATTGTTGACAAACCAATTTGAATGATCACTTACCACAAGAACTTGAGCATGTGGATGGGATTTGAGCACCACCCACCACTCGTATGGATGGCTGTCCATGATTGGAATATTAAATGGCCACTTATTAAACTAATAGGACTCCAGTTGGTTCTGAAACTCTTCAACCACAGCTGCTGAACCAATTTGCCATACAAGGAGGGAGAGTGCATCCTGTGCATCAATGGTGCACTCAGAATACTCAACCATCTCTCACAACATCTTCTTTAGGAAAATTTTCACCCTCTTAAAGGCACATGGATGTGGAATTGGACACTTCGGAGTTGCATTCATGTTTCATGTAGGAATTATGATGGTTGATGGGGCAGTAGGGGGTCTGATTAGAAAGTCTGAGAGGGGATATTCTGTGTAACATTCATTATTAATATGCACATTAGAGGAAGACTACAGTGAGCATATGAGGATCCAGTGCAAATGCAGTAAAATACACATCATTGGCAAAAAGTTCCTTCCACTGAGCATTGAAAATGGTGATAACCTTGTAGGCAAGTGGTGGTGGTATTCTGGTATTGTCCTCTCCTTTTGCAAACAAGTCTTTTAATGTGGCTGCAATGGTGAGATGGAAGATGAATACATCTGAAGCATTTGCATGTGCTGCCTTGAGTGATCAGAGTGAGTGAATGAATGGTGCAACAATGGCCATGTATATCGCCATCTCAGACTCCATGGTTTTATATTGACCTTGATTCTGAAACATTTCCAATATCATTTTATTCTAACAATGTGAGTCAATAATTATGGAGGCAAAAATATAACTAAGACATACCTTGAACTTGATGACCTTGCTACAAATGAGATTGTGTACATTTGAAAAGCATTGTTTGAGTGACATTGTGGCCAACCAGATTGTTCCAAACCTTATTCTGCCAATATTCTGCAACATATTGACTTTCTTGTCCTCACTGCCAACATGACATTCTTTTCTAAGGTGGGCAACAGCATGTGCTGACTTGCTGAAGTACTTGAGAATAGGCCATAGTAGTGAAATCATCTAAAATCCCATATTAATCTTATTTTGCATCTAGTCGAGATTGGTTACACACTCATTCAAACTCAGGTAGTGCTGTAATGTCTTTTATTGTATTGTGGATATGATGGCAAACATCATTCATGTTTAATATTGTTGGGATAGAGTTGACCACCTCACAGGAAGCCTTCTTGGTGATGACTGTGCTATCAGTGCAAATTCCAGCCCATCGATGAGCACCAACCTCTTCGATTGTCTATTGAAATACATGAGTGAGACATGCATGCTTGAATGAAAAAGCTCACATTCAAGACCTTATCTTTGATCCACTTTGTATCATGCTGAGCAGCTGAGTTTTCATAGCCATCTAGAAAGAAGGTTTCACAAGCTGGTGTTGTAGTGTGTTTTATAGCCATCTGGAAAGAAGGTTTCATGACCTGGTGTTGTAGTGTGAACAGTGTAGATTGAATGGGGCTTGTGTGTGTTGGTACCATCAAAGGTAAGCATAAGATTCTCTTCTTCTTTCAATCTGGCAAGTTTCTCTCCACAGATGAATGCTGCCTCTTTTGGAATGTAATCATCAGTAAACATAGTGGATGATATCACATGATAGTCAGGATTTAAGCCATTGACCATCTCCTTCCACTTCAGTTGATCAAGGATGGATGAAACCAAATCATGCATGCAGATAAGTCTGAGAATGGTATGATTGACCTTCTTTTGCATCTCCTGGCGATCCATCTTATGCTTCTGCTTTGTAGCCTGGTGGAACAGTGCAAGGTCAAGTTTAGATTGACCTTTCATCTTTTTTGGTGGATGGTTCACTGGTGCTTGGGATGGAGTTGAGTGATGTCACTTGTACAGCTTCACTGAGTGCATCCAGATCATTTTGAAGCTATGTGCCAAGCAAGCTGTTTCTTGATGTATCTGTGGTGGCTTGTTTCAAGGTTGATAGGAGAAATGGGCAGATTAAGGCATGTTTGAGAACATATGCCTCTTGTGGATTGCCTTTCTGTATGTGATCACATTTTTCACCAATGCAACGTCAAGCCTTCTTGCCATTCTTGTCCTCAAATTGTGTGATGAGTTGGTTCATGAGTCCATTTGGAGGGCATCCTCAGTGAGGTGGATGCAAGGTGGAGTCAAGAGATGGAGTTGACATCTAAGATTAATCAGGTTAGTGGTGAGTGCCAACAATAAACATGCCATATCCTTCTTATAGATCTGGAGGCTGTCACTGGAGATATCTCTATTATCTGTGTCACCAATGATGAATACATGCAAGGCTGTATGACAAGAGTTATGATGAGTTTTAAGTTGCAACATTGTTCTAGGATTGTTATATGCTATCTTGCCATGTTGGTGATACACCTTATGCATGCCAGCTGCAATATCAACACCCCATTTCTTTAGAACATTGTCATGTGGGTATTGACATGAAAGCATTTGAGAATGTCAATAACAGCGAGAATTGCAGCCCCTTGTTCCTCAATTGATAAGATCTGAACACCTGTGGTTCAAGTATTCCATCTGAAAATAGCCTTGAATTGTTCATTTAGGACCCCAATCTCTATGCCAGTTCAATTGAGAAGCTCCTCATTGATCTTGAAAGAGATAAAAGAAGAATATTTTGAAAGTGTCAAGTCTCTGACAGGAAGTTCAGGGGGTAGATCTTGAAGTAGAGTATGCAAGTATGAGAGAAATTTGGAAAATTCAGCAGGAGAGAGTAATTCTGGTGTAGGAAGCTCCATTAGTCTTGAGGGACTCAAGCAACATGTAGAAAAAATATATTCCATGATGTTGATGACATTTGTTTCATCTATGTCAAGTTTTTCACAATTTTTAACAGGTCTAACACCTTCCCATCATGCCATCTAGCTATTAACAGGTTATTAACAGGTATTATAAATCACTGTGTAATAATAGTTCATTATCAACTGTATCCTAGTATGCAACCTACTTCCAATACTGGGTTAATTTGCCTAAACCAGCTACCAGTACTTGCTCAATAAGGTGTCTAGTGATGCATCTGAACTTGAAGTGCTTGACATGCCAATCACACTTCACACAGCAATCATAATGAAACTGTTTGACACCACCCCTGAATGAATGGTCACAATACCATTCCACTCATTTCTCAATGTGTTGGATGATACCTCCTTACCACAACTCTCTCAATACCTGTCCTCACTATACCTGCTTGGATTCAAGCATCGCAAGAAGTCCTGGAGTTCATGTCAGCATGAGTACATACAGTTGGTGATCTGTAACCATACCACATGGTGAGCCACTCTTCATTCCCCTTATTTTTCTGTTATACCTAATGTTTTTCAGTGCAATATTTCATCTTATTGCAGAATGTACTACAAATAAGATTGGGTCCACCACACAAGTGCTCAATAGGCTGAAGATCCTCTCCTCTGCTGACTGCAAGATGTGTACAAATGACTTTGTGATTCAGCAATCCTCCTTTGATGGTGGTTCATTTCCCACCTTTCAAAACATCCTTCGATTACTTGATTACATCACCAACCTACACCCCCAGTATACTCTTACCAAATACAGCTGCTACCACCTTGCCAAAGCTGCAAGCACAGCTCTCCAGCAGTACTATGACAATCAGCTACCAACAACCAAGAAGGGCAGCATAGTTGAGTTTTCAGGCAGATACTTGGCACATGATGTGATAGATGAAGATGATGTTCTTCGCTTAGTGACTCGGGCTGTCACTTATGTATTAGAGGAACATTGATATCTTCTATGTATACAAATACAGCTCTGGTACACTGGAAAGGCCTGAATGTGAAAGTTGTACAAGAGGACTTCAAACCCAGAACCACACTTAGACACAATCTGCATGGCGAGGAGGAACAGCCAGAGGGTGAGTGCAGGCAAGTCAACTTGGGTCACAAGGGTTGTGGTCACTGTTACAATTTTCTGTTTCTTTTCTCTTTTCTCATGTCTTTTCTCTGGACTTACTTCTTCTTTTTCAATGATGACTCATCCTTCCATGACTCAATACCTTTTATTACTTGCTTAGTCATTGTTTCCCTTTCATATTTCTAGAACCTTCCAACCCATTGCATCTATTGATAGTATGGTTCTTACTCATACTGACTCAGAGTCACATGACCATTCCATGATGTTCTATGACCTTCTACTTCCACTTAGTCATAGAACCCTATAACTCTATATAAACCCTGGTATCCCCTTGCTGTCTCTTCAGCTTGGGCTCCTAGTTATACACCTTGTTCTCCTCTAGTCTTTGTCTCCCTAAGTCCCTGTCCTACTTGTTGAGTGGATACTTTACTCTAGAACCCTTGACTGTCTGTTGCAGTGTGCACAGACCCCTTGACCTCTCATTGTCCAGTAACCATTGGACCCTTGATCCTATGACGTCTATTATCTAGGACCCTTGACCCTCAACCCCTGTCTGGGCTACACTCTCACCAAGTGTAACAGTCATCTTGCATTGCCAATCATCTTCCTGTGAACTGAGAAACTGTCAGCAATGTGTCACGTGTGTGTAAACATGACTCACCAAGTGTTCATGATTCTAGTACCATCAATAGAGATTGTTGCTTGATGTGCTGAGTGGAGGCAACCATATACCACATTCTGCTTGCCACTTGCCTCAAAGTGCCTCCACACAGTTTGCAACAACTAGAACAGATCCAATGAGTGCATGCTAACAAGACCACTCACACAACATACCTTGAATTGCACACCCAACAACTCAGTGTGGAACAGGTGGATCATCCTCACCAGTCATCCTTGTTCCTTGACCACATCCTTCTTCTCCATGCCATACAGACCCTGTCTCTGGACCTCCTTGACATCCTTAACAGATGGACTGCCTGCAATGTCCATCTGATCCTTGATCAGTACTTGATATAGGTCCAAGACACTGTCCACGTCACACAGCATCTTGATTACAGTTTCATTCTTGAGTATGCTCGAGACCACATTGTGTGCAATAGACCATCATGTGGAAAATAGTTGTTGGGAAATCAAGGGGACATAACAGGGGATGGCAAGGAGGGTAAGGGCAGATTGATATGAGTTGATTGGGGCGCCAAGCAGTGCTGCAAGATGTGTGACAAAATGGGCTTTGTGGTGAATGGTGTTCCCAGTGGCATCCTTTTTCACTTAGAAAACCCACTTTGAGCCAATAGTGTTGGCACCAGAGGGTGGATCAACCAATTTCCAGGTACCTGCCTTTTTGAATGTGGCAAGCTCTTCACAGATCCCATCCTCCCACTAGGGCCAGTCAGGACATTACTTCGCCCCAGCAAGGGTAGGCAGCTCAAGCACCTCAGCTATGGCCATAAAGTCATTGGGGTATAGTGCAAGTTCAATGTTGTTGTTGTAGTCATAGGTGGCCATCATCTAGTGAGTGATTCCCTCCACTTAATCTTGGCCAGTCCTGCATGTGGTTCTGGGACCTCAGAAATTTGCATGTGGAGTTGGACATCATGGGAAGTAACTGGGTTGGTGGTGTTGCCACTAAGGGTGTCCTGAATGTGCTGGGTGGGACAGCAAATACATTTTGGAGGGTGATGGGGATAGCTAGAGGTGCTGGAGTGATAGTTGGTTGATGTGGCAATAACCAGTGGTGTGTGTATCTATGGCTGGGTGACATGAGCATGTGTGACATCACTTATCTCATTATTGGGATCATTAGCATCTCTTTGCTCCCCCTTAATGTTGTATGGCTTGGTCTTCCAGTACATGTTGCATTTAATGCTAATGATATGTTTCTTTTGCCAGTACACATGGTAACCATTCTGCCTTTGGTCATTAACACCCATCCATCTAACCTTTTCTGCCTTCCAGCTGAACTCCTCACCTTTCCTCATTTTGACATATGTATACCTCCATTCTCCACCCATGAATGTTACTCAGGTCTGGTTGCTTTCCAAAGGTGACTTCATATGGGTCCATGTAAAAACTGGTTGATGCCTTGACCTCCAACTCAAATTGAAAGTCTAAAGGGAAGAGGCTTTGGAGTTGTATAGGTCTGAAGGTCTGAAGATCAAAGTTTGAACTCCAACATTCCAAAGTTCTGGAGTTTGGGGCACAGTGTTACAGAAGTGTCTCATGACGCATTTATTTTTCTTTCATTTACTCTATTCAGACTTGTCTTCTCCTCACAATGGGACTCCCTTCCATCCAATGTCTTCCATTTCCTATCACTCACAACAATGTATAGCCTCTCAGAGACACATTCCGAGTATGGTAACCTGTTCTGCTCTGCTTGCTGACTGTTCTGCTCTTCTGGACAGTAGAGCTTCTTTTCCTTCCAATTCTCTTGCAACCCCTTTTCATTCTGCTAGTGGAACACCTACTGTTCCTATGAGACCCAATGGTCTGTGCTTGTCTCTTCATTGGATAAATAGCCAAGCCTTGTACCAGTAAAACTAAGCTAGTTCTACACAATCTATACTGCGTTAACTGGCATTCCACAAGCTCAAAGTCTTTGTCTTCTTGCTTGTGCTTCTCCTCCCTTCTTAGCAAAGAACTAGGACTTCACATTGTCACAAGAGGACCCCTCTATTCATAAGGGTTGAGTGCAACACTGTTGACTTTGCACTGCTTAAGGCTTTGGCTATCAAACAGGTGTCCAACTATTGTTCTTATTCTTCCTCTACAACTAAGTTAACTCCAGTTGTCACGGTAAGCATAACACACAGCAAGTGAGTCTAAGGGCAAAGTGGAGCAGAGAGGTGAAGTCATCAGTGTAGGACTTATGTGTCATGCCATTGTCAAGCCATGGACTAAATACTCTGAGAACTAAATACATAGCTACACTAGCAAGTCTTTGTAAGTATCTCAGAAGTAGCTCATTGAAGTCACAAATTTAGACAAACTTCATTGGCTACTTGACATCAAGGTGGCTCACAACTGTGACAACCATACACTATCACTCTCACAGAAATCCTACCTAGATTCAATCCTCCACCACTTTAATCTTGGAACTTAAGCCAGTATTGACACCAATGAAACCTCAGGCAAAGCCCCACTCTGGAGAGTCCCCCCAAACAAGCACCAATGTTACAAAAAATACACATCAGCATGTTTTTCTTCTCCTTTTATTTGGACTTGTCTTCTCCTCACAATGGGACTGTTCTCCCATTCAATGTGTCCCCTATTGTTATGCTTACCATGACAACTGGAGTTAACTCAGTTGTAGAGGATGATATAAAATGATAGTAAGACGTTTGTTTGATAACCAAAGACTTGAGCAAAGCGAAGTCGTTGGTGTCATACTCAACCCTTATGAATAGAGGGGTCCTCTTGTAATGACACAAAGTCCTAGTTCTTTGCAGGAATGGGGAAGAGGAACATGAGTGAGAAGAGGAACACTTTGAGCAAGTGGAACTCCAGTTAACGCGGTAGTTATTGCATAGAACTAGATTACTGTTACAAGTACAATGCTTGAAGTATTTATACGACGAAGGAGCAAGCACGGACCATCAGGTTCAACAGGAAGAATAAGTGTTCCGGTAGTTGGAACAAGAGAGGAAGGAAATGGAAAGAAGAAACGGGATTCCGCTGTCCAGAAGAGCAGAATAGAATGGGTTGCCATACTCGGGAAGAGTCGCCGAGTGGCTATACATTGTTGTATGTGGAGAATTGGAAAACATTACATGGGACTGGTCCCATTGTGAGGAGTGAACAAGTCTGGGTAGAGACAAGGAAATAGGAGAAAATAAATGTGCCGTAGGTAAATCCGTAACACCTATCACCCATTTAGAATGGTGTATAGCCACTTGGAATCATACCTCTGAGTATGGTAACCCATTCTATTTCACTTACTGACTGTTCTGCTCTTCCAGACAGTGGAATCCCTTTCCTTCTGATTATTTGTTCCATCCCATTCCACTAGCAGAATACTTAGTATTCCTTGAAGATCTGATGGTCTGTGCTTTCTCCTTTGTCATATAAATAGCCAAGATACTGTACTTGTAAACTCCAAGCTGGTTCTATGCAAATATACTGCATTAACTGGCAAATCACATGCTCAAAGACTTCACTCTCTTGCTTGTGACTTGTCCCTTCTCTTGCAAAGAGCTTAGACTTCACATCGCTACAAGAGGATTCCTCTATTCATAAGGGTTGAGTGTGACATCAACAACTTCACTCTGCTTAAGTCCTTGATCTATCAAACAGGCATCCAAACTATCATTCTATCTCTTCCACCACAACTGTGTTAACTCCACTTGTCATGGTAAGCATAACAACCAAGTACTGTATGCAGCAATGCAACAAGTTCTCTACTGCAAGGCTGTTGGGTACTTGGTGAGAGCATAGCCTAGACAAAAGTCAAGGGTTCCAATTGTTTGGACAACAAAGGGGCAAAATCTCTGGACATACAGTCACAAAGAGTCTGTTATGCTTACTGCAAACTCACACCCTACTGAAGTTAGTTGCAACCATTTGTGATATGGAGATGAAGTAAGCAGTGATACAACCTATTGTACTGTGAGCCAGCCAGCCCAGCATAGTACCATCTGAACATGAATGAGGTCGAGCACAAGCATGTGCAAGGCGAAAGTGGAGTCTTGAGGGTATAAGCACAAGCTAATGCCTTGAAGAGCCAGAAGACAAAGGGGGGTGGAATGATAGCAATATCAAGAGTGGACAAGACTCAAGAAGGATCCTATTGCCAGTACACCAGTGAACAAGAATAGGATTGCAAGTAAGAGGGCAATGAGGAGTTGCAGTAGGAATACAGGCAAGTATTCTGGCATAGAACTAGCTTAAAGACTACAGCGGTACAAGTGTAGCTCTAAATATACTGGAACATGATGGTGCACAGACCATTAGAGTAAAGGGTGATCCTAGAAGGATCAAATAGACTTCCCACATCAGGAAGGAATGAAAGGATCAAAGAGGAGTCCCATTGTCATGAAGATCAGAAGAGGATCAATGAGATCAAAGGATCAAAGAGTGAAACGTGCTCTATATGGCTATAGAGTCCATTGGGTGTACAAGTGATGGGAGATCAAGAACAGGATCCCATCAGGAACTAAGGGAAGGATCAAATGGAGATCCACTGTCTTGGGGCAATGAGGATCAGCGACAGCAT
>JBBPJL010001058.1:0-11545 GCA_038088675.1 Xanthoconium separans
CTCTTCAAGCCACCTATCTTATCAGCGATGCCCTCTCTTCCCTCTCTCCTCTCAAACTATTCACAATATTCTGAAGGATACATCTAAAGAAAATAAACCCCTTTTGTCTTCCAATCATAGAAAGAGAAGGGTGGACTTTGTTTGAAAGAACAAGATCTGGACTGTGATGAACTGGACCAGAATTATTTGGTCAGATGGGACAAACATTAATATGACTCTTGTCTTCCAGCTCTTCAAGGCATTACCTTGCACTTGTACCCTCAAGACTTCAAGGTCTCCTCTCACAAGGACATATGTTGGTATTGGAGTTTTCATTTTGTATATGTGAAATGAGGCAGACAGTATTACATCAGATGTCACATATGTATTCCTGCCAGTGGATGTGGGGGACCATGGAACATGTACGGATGTGCATTTATGAGGAGTTATTTTCTACTTTGTCCTCTGTGTCATGCAGACTTATTCTCTCCTCATGATGGGAATGGTCTTCCATTCAATGTGTCCCCCATACTCCATCTATAACAATGTACAGCCACATGGAGGACTGCCTCCTAATATGGTAATTTGTTCTACTTGCTGCCATTCCACTCTCTTCTGGACAGCAGAACTCACTTTGTCCCATTTTCTTCCATTCCACTTGCAGAACATCTTATTGATTCTACAATCCTATGAGACCTGATGGTCTGTGTATCCCTCTTTGTCATATAAATACTTAAGCCCCTGTACTGGTAACCTTTAAGCTAGTTCTATGCAGAATATACCATGTTAACTGGTGTAAACACAGGTTGAGAGATAGCTCAATCAGAAAATGAAGCTTAGATACTTAGGTTCAATGGTCATTGTTTGCAATATGCCTAGAGGATCCTACCTGCTGGCCAACTTAGATGGTGCAATTTCAAAGCTTCATTATGGAGCATTTCCCCTGATCCTGTATCACCTGTGGGTAAAGACCATTATCCTGGTCACAAGGCTCACTGAGTTAGACAAAGAAGACTTGGACAACTTGGTAGGAGAAAATGTAGAAGAGCCCAATGAGGAAGAAGATCTCAACCCAGTCAATTTCAACTAAGGTTATTATCAAAATATCATCATCTTACAATATATTTTTCTTATTCTGGGATTCAACCAGCAACTTCTGTTTTACCCTTGCATTTATCCAGAGACCTCTGTTTCACCCTGGTATTCATGCAGCAATATCCTCACAGACCCAAAATGACCTAGTCACCTAACAAAGTTCCCTCTCTTAAGATAGTATCTCTTACACATCACCAAAACAAAATCTTGTGAATTCCCTCCTTCAAAGTCACTTAAATTGTATGATCTGACTCACAAATGACCATACCATCACCTTCTGCTCTTCTAACATGTGTAGAGACACCACACTCATTGCTTGAATCTTTAACTTCATCCTGGTGTATGATGGATGCTAACCTGGTCACCCAACCAGCATTCCTGACCACAACCAATGCTGTATTGGGATCCCAAAAAGTATAGTCATGAAAGCTGTATGAAGAAGACAAGTTGAGTGGGGTACTTGTGACCTGAAACCCTTTTGAAGTCTTATAATTATTTTCAATGATTTATCCCTTTATTCAATTATTTAACCTTTTCAAACACTTGTACCTTAACTTAACACCTGAGGACTTTGGACATGGACTCAGGACACTCAGGATGAATGCAAATTTCTCGGTTTCACTCAGGATGGGACTCATGACCAGATGGATACATTGTAGCTATTCTACAGTACATTAGTAATAACAGCAGGGACTACCTACAGTTTGTCGCAGAACTGGCAAAGACACTGCCCCATCCTTTCCACTTCACTGTAACACCCCTCCAGCTCTGCCTTGACCTCCTTCTGCTTGGCTCTCAATGTAAGCCCATGTGCCTCCAATGATGCCATCATCTGTATGGCATCAG
The DNA here is from genome assembly GCA_038088675.1 of Xanthoconium separans. Taxonomy (NCBI): domain Eukaryota; kingdom Fungi; phylum Basidiomycota; class Agaricomycetes; order Boletales; family Boletaceae; genus Xanthoconium; species Xanthoconium separans. The sequence goes on from JBBPJL010001058.1 coordinate 1,921, forward strand.
AGGCTATGTTACAGATTTATGGATTGCCAGGACCATTACTGGGAACCATGTTCATTTTCTTCAATCTTTCCTCAATGGACAGGGACACCACCACCTCAAAGGCTCTGGCAGAAACCCTCATCCCTTGTGCAGTATTCTGGAAGTACTAGTAGCATTGTTGTCCATGCCTATGGACACCACCAAGAGTTGCCATGCTCTTGTTCATGGCCAACCACTGTTCTCTCTAGACATCTTGGTCATAGATGGTCTAGCAAGATGCTCCCTGAAGACAGACAGCAGCCCTCCTAGTCAACCACAGAGCACATTCTCTTCCCCTTGTTATCATACTCCTTGCTGAGCACAGGAGTATGACCCCTCACGACCTGGGCTGTCCCAACAGCCACTGTACAGCCATGCAGAACCCCTTATCCACTTACAGGCTAGATGCATTTCCAATCATCTATTGATCCTATTGCTGATCCTCATCATCCCAAGACAGCAGATCCCTATTTGATCCTTTTTCTTGTTTCTGATGAGATTCTATTCTTGATCTATAGGGCATGTTCTACACTTTGATCCTTTTGATCCCATTGATCCTCTTCTGATCTTCTTGACAGTGGGACCCCTTTTTTATCCTCTTTGTTCCTTCCCAATGTGGAAAGCCTGTTTGATCCTTCTAGGATCACCCTTTACCCTGATGGTCTGTGCACCCTCAGATTCCAGTATATATAGGGTTACACTTGTACCATTGTAATCCCAAGCTAGTATCCCAAGCTAGTTCTATGCCAGAACTTGTATTCCTACTGCAACTCTCATTGCCCCTTTACTTGCAATCCTATTCTCACTCACTGGTGTACTGGTGATAGGATGCCTCTTTAGTATTATCCACTCTTGATATTACTATTATTTCACACCTATCATCTTTTGGCTCTTCAAGGTATTAGCTTGCACTTGTGCCCTCAAGACCCCAAGGTTTCCCTTCACTAGGGTAGGATGGTACTACGCAGGGCCAATTGGCTCACAGTACACTTGGTTATGTAAGACTACTTCATCTCTCTTTCTCTCTCTCTCAAACAGTTGTGACTACCTTTGCCAGGGCATGAGCTCACAGTAAGCATAACAGGCTAGGCCCCTGAGTCTATCCTTCAATATCCTAATATCCCACACATTGCCCTTGTTCTTAAAGACCACATGGTGGGTTTGTTGTCCTCATCTTCAGAGAAGTCAATGATCTTGTGTATCATCTTGTGGGGCAGTGTGGTCCTCATACAGAAAACCTTCATGGAGCCTTGGATCAGCTCAATGAATGATCACTGATGTGGTACTAACCTGGAATCTTCACCCTCACTTTGCCTATTGCCCACTTGCTCATCAATCAGAGCACTGACTGTGTGACACCACACATGTGCCACACCTCTCCATTTTGAACTCCACCCACTAGCAAAGCCATGAGTTGCCAAAGTTCAACTTCACATGTTCATGGACTGGGGATAATCAGTGTCTAAGTCCCTTGCAATTGTAAGGACCACATGTTCAGTCCAGGCCTTGTTGGTAATGGTGTTGTTGGTGAGGTCATAGCAGGAACTGTCAGAAGGTATCTGCCCATTGTTGAGTGGACCCCTTGGTCATGTGGGAGAGGGCAAATGTGACCTTCTTCTGGTCAGTGTTGTATGCCTCCCTGTTGGTAGCAAGGTAAAAGGAGATGGAGAAAAGATAGGGTATGAGCTTTGATTCCACTGCTGTCAAAGGGTTCAGAGACACTGAGGTACAGTTTGGTGTGTTTTGAGGAGGAGGTGGACATGGTATGGGGTGAGGAAGTGGTAGGGGCAATGAGTGGGGGAGGGGTTTGAGCTGGGATTGGTGTGAAGGTTGTTGAAGGATTCTGACTTCCCCACATAGAGGTTGTTCATTGGCAGAAAGAGGGGAGGGAGTGGTAGGGGAGCTATCAGGTAAGGCAGAGGTGGAGGAGAAGAGAGGGAATTCTTGGTCAGGGATGATGGTGTTGTTTCCCCACTTGTTCTCAGAGATGGGGGAATCATCAATGGGGTCAGAGGGGTTAGAGAAGTCTGAGTTTATTGGAGGTCAAGATTCATGAAAGTGTCTTTGTTCTTCAGCATAAGCAAGGTTTTGAGATTGTTGCAAAATGGTGGCTTATGTCAGCAGTATTTGGTCAAGGGTTTGCTTTTGTTATGCTTGGTGAGAGCATAGCCCAGACAGGGGTCAAAGATTCAAGGGCAAGGTTCAAAATGTTGGACAATGAAGGGTCAAAGGTCTGAGGTATTGTATGACAAGAGGTCAAGAAGTCTGGACACCCAGTCACAGACAGTCAATGGTCAATGAGCAGAGCATCCATTCAACAAGTAGGATGAGGGCTTAGGGAGATGAGGACTGAAGGGAGAACTAGTGTATAATCTGGGAGTCAAAGCTGGGGAACAGTGAGGGGGTATTCCAGGTGTTTATATACTGGATACAAGGTTCTATGACTAAGAGAATGGAAGGTCATAGAATGTGAAAGAATGATCATGTGATGGTTAGTCATCATGAGTAAGAATCAAGCTATCAGTACATAGATGCTGTGGGATAGAAGGTTCTAGAAAATGAAATGAATGTGACAATGTGGCAAGTGAGATAAGATATAATGAGTTATGAAGTGGAAAAGTTATCATGAGAAAAGAAATGATAAGTCCATAAAGGGTATTCAAGAAAGGGGAAAGACAAGGGAAATGTAACAGTAGTGGTCAGATGATGTCATTCAATCAAGAGACTATCTATTATACATCTGTTTTATTTTTATTTACTTAAATTTAATGTTAGGGGATTGTCTATTTATTGGGGGTTACCTTGGAAACCACCTCTTTTATTATCCCATTTAAATGCTGAAGTTTCCTTTAGGCCTGTTCATTCCTCAATCTCAGGGAATCAGTATAGGCTGCAGAGGTAAGTGGCACAGTGGCACAGTGTATATGTTTTGAGTTATATTTGTTAGCCCATACCATTGAAAGAGGAGATGTATGTTATTTTTCCAGGATTTCCTCCATCTCCTTAAGCCAATCATAGGATGCATTCCCTTCCCTTTGTTACCCAACTCCTTGCTGAGCACTGGAGTATGACTCATCACAACCTTGGGCTACCAGAGCAGCCATTGTATAGCCACATGGAACTTCTTGTCCACTTATGACACTAGATATGGTCCCAATCATATATTGATCCTATTGCTGATCCTTGCTCCTCTGGACATTGGATCTCCATAGTGATTCTTTGCTTTGTTTCTGATGGGATCCCCTTCTTGATCTCCCATCATTTGTAAACCATATGGACTCTATAGCCATATAGGGCATTTCATCCTTTCATCCTTTCATCCTATTGGTCCCCTTCCAATCTTCATGACAGTGGGACTATCTTTCATCCTATTCTTGCATTCCCAATGTGGGAACCCTATTTGATCCTTCTATGATCACCCTTTACCCTAATGGTCTATGCACCACCATGTTTCAGTATATATAGAGTCATACTGGTATCATTGTGTCTTCAAGCTAGTTATACACCATACGTACTATACCTGCTTGTACCTTTACTGCCACTCATGTTGCCTATACTTTGCAAACCACTCTTACCTGACTGGTGGATTGGCAATAGGACACTCTTAAGTCTCATTCATTCTTGACTACACTATTGTTTCACACTCACAATCCCCTTGACTTTGCAGGGCCTTCACTTGTAGTCTTTGACTTCACCTTAGGTCTTGCTCATTGCTCACTTGACTCCTAAGACAGGACAGCAGTCTGCTAGGCACTTCACTTGCAGTACACAAGATTATCCCTCAGCTCACTTTGTCTCTTAAACTCACCATGGTTGTGACATCACTTCACCAGGGCACATGCTCACAGTAAGTGTAATCCTTCTCTCTCCCTCCAAAATATCAAGTTTATGGCTTGACAAGAGTATGACACATAAGTCCTGCACCAATGACTCCACCCCTCCACTCCACTTTGCCCTCAGACTTACTCCCTGTACCCTGAACTCTGGAACTCTGGAACATTGGAGTTTGAACTCTGATCTCAGACCTTTCAACCTAGATAACTCCAAACCCTCTTCCTTTCAGACTTCTGATCAGACTTGAGTCAGAGAACAAATCATTGACTAGTTTTGACACTTCTTCCTATGTATAGTGGTCTTTTTGGTAGTGACAGGTACCCTGACACAGTGCTAACCACACAATTGTTACTAGTGTATGCACATGTACTCACCTTCTGTTGCTGAATATCTGCTGCATAATCTTGTCAAGCCATTCTTGGTGAATAGAATGCTTGTATAGGAAACTGACATCCACTCATTAATTGTGCACTTGATCTGACAATTTAATGTTGGTCATTGGAGTCTCATAGTGAAGCTTGCCTACCACAGTGAGTGCATGGGCAAATCAGCACAGGGAAATGGATTGGAGCATTTAGCCATTTTACTCCATCATCACCTTTGTTCTTGAATAGAACCTCATTGATCACTTGCTGAATAGCAGGGTGGGTGTACAGGCCCTGTGTTCATCCACCATTTTGCTAAGTACCTTTGAAAAAATGATGATTTGCAATGATGTGAATTGAAGTTTACATATCTGGTACACAAATGGTGTATCATCTTTGAGACCCTTGGCCAACTGTCAGAGCTTTACTACAACTATAGGATTATTACTGGGCTGAAATTTATATGCAGTTACCAGATTTAGTGAGCCTTCAACTTGAACTGCCCTCACAACTGTGAAGTGCATTGGTTGATCTACTCACTCAGGTGGAGGTGCTCAAACATCCCCCACCAAGCCCACATATGTAAAATATACATTGATTAGTTAACTATCAATTAATTGATTTGTTGTGGTGATAGTTACCACTGGGCTCTACTGTAAGGCCCCAAGACTCAATAGGATGATCAGGGTGGATTCAGATATCATGTAGAGCAACAGATCACTCCATCCAAAAAGGTGGCCTAAGTGGTTTGTCAAGGAGCTGAAGATCCCAAATTTGTCATCAGTATGCTACTTATATATTTGCATCTCTATCACCAAAATTGAGAACCTGGAATGTGAATGTGAAATACTACAAACCATTTCTGTTAGACAGGGGGTCACTTGTTGGAGCTGTAAAAGTTGGGTCAAGAAAGCATTCAGGATGCTGTACATCAATGCAGATGTGCTGGGGACTTGTGTGATACAGTACACAATGTGGTTGTTATGCTTACTGCAAGCCGATGCCCTAGCAAAGTTAGTCGCAACCGTTCGTGATAGAGAAGTGAAGTAAGCAGTGATACAACCTAGTGTACTGCAAGCCAGCCAGCCCTGCATAGTACCATCCAGAGATATGAGAGGTCAAACATGGGTGTGCAAGACTGAGGTGGGGTCTTGAGGGTACAAGCACAATCTAATGCCTTGAAGAGCCAGAAGATGAAGAGGCATGAAACCATAGCGATGTCAAGAGTGGACAAGACTCAAGAGGGATCCTATCGCCAGTACACCAGTAAGCAAGAATAGGATTGCGAGTATAAGGGCAATGGAAGTTGCAGTGTGAATACAGGCAGATATTCTGGCATAGAACTAGCTTAGAGCTACCACTGAACAAAGGTAACTCTATATATACTACATTCTAAGGGTGCACAGACCATCAGGGCAAAGGGTGATCCTAGAAGGATCAAACAGGCTTCCCACATCGGAAGGAACAAAAGGATCAAGGAGGAGTCCCACTGTCATGAAGATCGGAAGAGGATCAATGGGATCAAAAGATCAAAGAGTGAAACATGCCCTATATGGCTATAGAGTCCATTGGGCCTACGTGTTGATGGGAGATCAAGAACGGGATCCCATCAGAAACTAAAGAAGGATCAAATGGAGATCCGTTGTCTCAGGGCGATGAGGATCAGCGATAGGATCAACAGATGATCATGAGCACATCTAATGCCATATACAGACAAGGGGTTCTGCATGGCTGTAAAGTGGCTATGAGTATAGCCTGGGTCGTGATAAGTCGTACTCCTGCATCCAGCAAGGAGTGGGATAAGGTGGAACGCTCCATAGTTGACTAGGAGAGCGGGTATTTGTCCTCAGGAAGAGTCTTGCTAGATTGTCTATAACTGAGACATCTAGAGAGCAAGGGTTGGCCATAAGCAAGAGTATAGCGACTCCTGGTGTCCAAGGGTGTGGATGACAACAATGGTGGTACTCCCAGAGTACTGGTATATGTGGTAAGGCTTCTGCCAGAGCCTTGAGGTGGTGTCCCTGTCCATCGAGGAAAGGTGAAGAAAAGAATGAAGTGGTCCAGTCTAGTGGTACTGCTGGTGAACCATAACAGTGGTGATAACCTATAACACTGAAAAGCAGGAGAATTGCAGGTTCAATGGTTTAATGGTAGCTTTGACATCACACACTCTCCTATCTTTGACCTCATAATGAACAAGGAAATCAATTTTTGAATATAGCCTTAACCACCCTTTTTGAGGATTTCTTTGTTTTCTCTAAACCCACCATTTTAGAAAAGTTAACAAAGGAATTTAAGTTCTACATCAAGAATGAATTGGAAAGTAGGGTTCTAGTCAACATATTTCATGGTGGAGATGAAACAATATCCACACCACTTGTTAATGCTTCAGTCACTTGTCCCTTTGCTCTTGAAAACTCTCTTGGACTCAAGAAAATGGAACCTCAGTGATCCTTCAAGTAATGACCCTTTCATTCTTTTGCTGGATAAAACATCAAGGAATATTCTTGAATGGTGAAGAGTGTGTGTAATAGAAGAAGTTGGTAAGTTTTTTTGTTTTTGATTCTCTTGATTTAAATATTTATAATGGGATCAGTGAAACACCAGAATCCATTATCAAACTAAATCAGATAAGTATCAGTTACTAAAGTTGATATCATAATTATGATGTTATCCTATTATAGTTTTGTAAATGTGTTCAAAAGGCTTATGTCTTCATGAAAGAGGGCTGCTTTTATACTTCAATGGCCATTACTATACCTCTGAAGGAAGTCTATGACTACTTAGAGTTATTGGAGGTTAAAGAATGTAGGTGGATTTTCTCATCCACCTTCAATGAAGAACAGCAACAATTAACAGCTTGCTTTGACAAGATCTCTAGATTTGGAGACTCTCCACTTTTGCCACAGTAAACAGAATGGAGAGAATTTTACTTTATTTCATAAATAAGACTACATCTTTATTAAATATAGCCATCTTACATCCTTTCAGTTCAGCCCTCCAGCTTTAGTTACACTCTACCCTCCATCATTGTTACTCATGCCTATTCCAGTCCAGACTCTGCCTTGATTTGACTATATAAACACATAGATACTCCCACTACAGTATACTATTCAGTTTGGATATTAGCTTAACCTTCCGCTCTGTCCCACTCTTAGACATGCCTCTGATAGCTAGGCCCAAGAACTTCGATTTTCAGACCTTCTGTCATATCCCAGAAAACCTCTAAGTCCAACCCCAAACCCCGAAGCCTCAAACTCCGTTGCCCCGCCCCGAACCCCGTCTCAGTCACTTCAGACTTTCACTACCCCGCTCGGAGTTTACCTTCAAGTATAAACTCTTCTTTACTTCGCTCCTCTTCTTTTGTACTAGTATACATTTTGTTCTCATAACTAACCTGTGTCCCGCCTATCGTTGCACCGCCCCGACAAAGTGCAACCCCGAGCACAGCTCCGGCTTTTCGATTACCGTACATTCTTGACTTCGTGTACTTACTAAGATCCTTGTCATAACCCCGAATGTATTCTATTCAGTTCTCCGAGTATTTAGACCTCCGTACTCTGTACCTTCGGACTTCAGTTTGAATATCAACTTAGTTCACTCAACAACTCCACTTAAGTCTCTGACTCTCCTCTGACCTCACTACTCGACTTCGTTGCTTGCAACGTGAAGTCCCTCCCCTCGACTCTACACCCCCAAACTCCGATCCCCGAACTCTGTAACCCCGAACCTATTAAGAACTCCCAGTAAGGGCGCAACGTTCCAAACCAAATCGTCTTCGCCAAAGGTTCACTATGAAACTCCGGCACTCCGGAGTTTCATCGGAGTTGATCGGTAACCCTGAATTACCAACTTAACAGTATATTCGAACTCCTCTTGCTGAGAGTTCCCCCATGACCACCCGTACCCGCGCCTCCCGCTCCAGTGTACTCCAGACTGCCTTTGGCAGCTCTCGAGCCATACCTGGAGATTTCGTTAGTCTTACTCGCCGCCCCATGCCCTCTATTTCTTCAAGATGGCGCCCGCTATCTCCTTTAACCCCCCTTCCCCAAGAATCTCCAGACGGCCCGCGTTTTGAAGTCCTCCCCGACACAGATCGACGCGCCGATACTCCGCTCATCGGGAGCAGAGATGGAGGAGGAGGTGGTGGTGACGGAGGTGACGACAGCGGTGATAACGACCCACCATCAGACAACTCCGACTCTCCCCCGAGTACCCCGCACCTATTTGGGCAAGACCTCGATGATGAAGAAGCCCCGAATAACGTACCTCTCGGTTTCAAACCCTTCAATCAGCTCGCAGAAGCCATTCGTGATATGACCTGTCAAGCACTTCATCATAAGTCCTCTGGTGACTCAAAGACCAAAGTCCGAGAGCCCGACACCTTTGACGGGTCGGACCCGAAAAAACTCCGCCCCTTCGTCATGCAGTGTGAGCTGAACTTCCAAGCCAACCCCAAGTCCTATCGACGGGACCGAAACAAGGTCACATTCGCCCAATCGTACTTGAAAGGGATGGCCCTAGATTACTTCGAGCCAGACTTGCTCAGAGATACACCACGCTTTCGGCGCCCCCTCTGGATGGATGACTGGGAATCATTCATCTACAAACTACAAATCAACTTCGGTCCGCACGACCCTGTCGCGGAGGCCGAAACCCAACTCGAACACCTCCGTATGAAAGATACCCAGCGTATCTCCAAGTACATCGTCGAGTGGAATCGCCTCGCGAGCCAAGTCCGAGAATGGGGCCCCGGCGCACTCCGTTGGAGTGTCTACAACGGACTTCCTGACCGAATCAAAGACGAGCTCGCCCGTCAAGGGAAGCCCGACAACATTCAAGACCTCAGGTTGCTGGCGCAACAGATCGACCATAGGTACTGGGAACGCAAGGAGGAAATCTCCAGAGCCACCAGAACCTCTGGATCAAGTGCCAGTAACAACAATAACAACAAGGGGTCGAACTCCGGTTCGACCAACAACTCCGTGTCAAACTCCGGCAGCAAGCCCGCCCATGATTCTAAGGAGTCAAAAGGAAAGGCCGCTGTTGTGACAACTCCGAAGCCCAATATCTCGTCGAAATTAGGCAAAGACGGCAAGCCTACTGCTGAAGAGCGTAAGCGACGCTTCGACAATAAACTCTGTATGTTCTGTGGTCAGGCAGGCCATGTCGCAAAGGATTGCCCAAAGTCTACGTCAAGGGCTTCCAAGGCGCGCGCTGCAAAGACCGCAACTCCGGACACTAAACCGGAGGTCTCTATGGAGACAAAAAAATAGTCCGTGACCTCCCAAACTCCGCACGAACTGGAGGTTGCGTTGACCCTACTCGTGCACTAAAGGAGATTCGTCTCAATGCGTCCGCTCTCTTAGACCCCCATTCCCTTATGCCTTCAGTCTCTATTATCTCCT
>JBBPJL010001060.1:0-11526 GCA_038088675.1 Xanthoconium separans
GGGAGGGAGAGGGAGAGGGCAATGGCAATAGCATGCGTTGTCATCATTGCATTTGTGCTGTGGTTAGCATCACGAGATGAGGGAGAGGAGAGGCAATGGTGATGGCATGTCATTGTCATTGTGTCGTCCAAGTTGCCGTGGTTGGCATTGCGAGACAAGGGAGAAGGAGAGGGTAAGTATGAGTAGGTGAAGGCAATGGTTGTCATTGTTGTTATGAGACAAGGGAGACAAGCATGGGTGAGAGGGTGGAGGTGGGGGCATGTCATCATCACGAGATGTTGTCAAACAAGCTGTGCTAGTGAAAGCCCAGCCTTGGCAACTGCCCATTCGATGTTACACAGGTCCAAACAGGGCAGCGAATGTGATCATGTGTTGGTGATCACGTGTCTGTGTTTCAGGGTCCACAGCCACAGCTTCGTAGCTCCAAGGGGTAGGCTGCAAAGTGTTCTGATGCTTCCGACATGGAACTTTCAGACTGGGTCACAGATTATCTATTCACCATCATTGTCATCATCCCTTTCATTTGCATAGTCATTCATATAGTGAACCTACCAGCTTCATCCTGCTTTATAATGAGGTCCTTGTGTTATGCTTACTGCGAGCCGATGCCCTAGCGAAGTTAGTCACAACCGTTCGTGGGAGAGATATGAAGTGAGCAGTAATACAACCTAGTGTACTGTGAGCCAACTGGCCCAGCCAAGTACTGTCCCTTGCGTTAAAGGAGGTCGAGCACAGATGTGCAAGACCAACGAGGAGTCTTGAGGGTACAAGCGCAAGCTAATGCCTTGAAGAGCCAGAAGACGAAGGTTGTGAAATAGAGGCGATGTCAAGAGTGGACGAGACTCTAGAGGGATCCCTCTACCAGTACACCAGTAGACAAGAATACAATTGCGAGTAAGAGAGCACCGAAGTGCAGTAGTGATACAGGCAGGTATCCAGGCGTAGAACTAGCTTAGAGATACCAATGAACAAAGGTGTCTCTATATATATGTAGACTGATGGTGCACAGACCATCAGGGTCAAGGGTGATCCATAGGATCAAACAGGCTTTCCATAATGGGAAGGAACAAAGAGGATCAAAAGGAGTCCCATTGTTATGGTTTTACTGTGGCGCGTTTATTTTCTTTCTGCGAACTCATTTCCTCCTCACGATGGAACCGTTTCCATCTGATGTCTTCCGATTGTTCCCTATGATGCTGTATTGTCACTCGGCGGTTTACTTCAAGTATGACTTCCCTTCTTGTTCCGCTCGCTGACGTTCCGCTCTTCCGGACAGCGGAACTCCATTCCTGTTCCGATTCCTTTTCGTCCTTATCGTTCCGACTAGACAGAACCTTGACTTTTCCTATGGGACCCGATGGTCTGTGCTACATTTCGCATCATATAAATACTCGAGTCCTGTACTTGTAACAGTAATCTAGTTCTACGCAATTCACACTGCGATTACTGGAGTTCCACTTGCTCGAAGTTCTTACCTTCTCGCTTGTGTCTCTTTCGAATTCCTTTGTGAAGAACTAGGACTTCATGTCTTAAAAGGGTTGAGTACAACATCGACGACTTCACTCCGCTTAAGTCGTCAACTATCAAACAGAACATTGCTTCTTTATTACTCCGTCCTCCACAACTGTGTTAGCTCCAGTTGTCACGGTAAGCGTAACACCCATTGTTGAGAAGAGCAGAAGCAGATCAATGGGATCAAAGAGGATCAAAAGATGAAATGTGCCCTATATGGCTACAGAGTCCATGGGGCAATACATGTGATGGGAGATCAAGAATGGGATCCCATCAGAAACTAAAGTAGGATCCAAGGGGATCCGCTGTCTCAGGGCAATGAGGATCAGTGCGAGAATCCACAGATGATTGGAGATGCATCTAGTGCCATATATGGACAGAGTTCCATATGGCTGTACAGGTGGCTGTAGGGACAGCCTGGGTCGTGATAGTCGTGCTCCTGCAACCGGCAAGGAGCGGGATAACGAAGGGAAGGCGGAGGGTTCTGGGATTGGCTAGGAACAGGTGTCCATCTTCAAGGTAGATCTTGCTAGATCATCTATGACCGAGATGTCTAGAGGAACATGGGTTTGGGCATAAGCGAGAGTATGGCAACTCTAGAGATGTCCTATGAGGAGGACAACGATGGTAGTACTTCCAGAGTACTGGTACATGCAGTAAGGCTTCTGCCAGAGCCTAGGTAAACGTGGTCCCTGTCTGTTGAGGAAGGTTGAAGAAAAAGAATGAATTGGTCCGGTTGTGGTACTGCCGGTGAATCATGGATTTCCGTAACACCTTGAGTGTTGGTTGAGAAGTGAAATGAAGATGCCTTTGACAGAGGATGTTATGGAAATCACAGTTCACTGGCAGTACCACCAGACCAGACCAATTTATTCTTTTCTTCGCCTTTTCTCAACGGACAGGGACCAGTCACCTCAAGGCTCTGGCAGAAGCCTTACCACATATACCAGTACTCAGGAAGTACTATCATTGTCGTCCTTGTCATAGGACACCCCAGGAGTCGCCATACTCTCACTTATGGCCAACCCTTGTTCCTCTAGACGTCTTGGACATAGACAGTCTAGCAAGACTCACCCAGAAGATGGATACCCATTCCTAGCCAATCCTGGAACACTCTGCCTTCCCCTCATTATCCCACTCCTCGCCAGTTGTGTTGTGATCGCTCTTTTTCGCTCTCTCTTCGCCACGTCTGGTCAATGCCCCTATTCATGGTCACCCACTGTCGTTACACGTCACGCTCCTTCAAGTCACGTCCAACACATGGGATACACGTTCCCACCACGTTTGCCACACGTTTCCTTCCCATGAGGCTTTCGCATTCTGCTCTTCATTTCCACGCCTCATGGGCTATGCATGTTCACCTCAAGGATGGTGCATGTATTTCATTTCCTCTTATCTTTTGACTCACATTGACTCCCATTTCACACTGAGTGACTCACCAAGCCAAAGGGCCAATGGCGTTATTCACTCTTATCTTTGCTTTGACTCATGTTGACACTTTTTGACTCACAGCCAGTAGCAGAAGCCGCTCACATCAAAGGCTGTGTGTCTACATGACTCACGATGACTCCCAGCCTATAGCGATAGTCGCTCATATCAAGGCTGTACGTCCTCCTATAGTAATTATCGCACATTACCATACATAGTAGTTGGTCCGTGCGCATGTACCAGTAGTATATAAAGCCCCAAAGTAGGGCAGGAGGACCTCAGTCTTGTCCTCTTGTGTTTTCCCTCACAACTACGGACATCAAGCTCACCGCTTGTGTTGTGTTTCCTCTTTATTCTTCCTTCCTCGACACGCAAGGATCGTCCCTTGCTATTGTCGACGTCTCTAAGTCCTAAAGCCTAGTGATTAGTGACCTGATACAACTCTAAACGGTTGTTTGGTCGTTTCAAGTTGCAGGAGTATGACTTATCACGACCCAGGCTGTTCCTATAGCCACTGTACAGCCAGGTGCAACCCCTTTTCCACATATGGCTCTAGATGCGTTTCCAATCATTTGTGATCCTCGCACTGATCCTCATCGTCCTGAGACAGCAGAGTCCCTTTTGATCCTTCTTTAGCTCCTGATGGGATCCTGTTCTTGATCTCCCAACATATGAATGCCCAATGATCTCTATAGCTATATAGGGCATGTTTCACTCTTTGATCCTTTTGATTCCATTGATCCTATTCCAATCCTTCATGACAGCAGGACTCCTTTTTGATCCTTTCATTCCTTCCTGTTGTAGAAAGCCTGTTTGATCCTTCATGGATTACCCTTGACCCTGATGGTCTGTGCACCATCAGTCTACAGTATATATAGAGTTAACTTTGTTTGATGGTAGCTCTAAGCTAGTTCTATGCCAGAATACCTGCCAGTATTCATACTGCACTTCAATGCCTTAGTACTCGCAATCTTATTCTTGCTCATTGGTGTACTGGCGATAGGATCCCTCTTGAGTCTCGTCCACTCTCGACATCGCTATTGTTTCACACCTCTTCGTCTTCCAGCTCTTCAAGGCATTAACTTGCGCTTGTACCCTCAAGACCCTTCGTCGGTCTTGCACACCTGTGTTTGACCTCCTCTACATTTGGGACGGTACTCAGCTGGGCCAGTTGGCTCACAGTACACTAAGTTGTATCACTGCTCACTTTATCTCTCCTCACACAAATGGTTGCAACTAACTTCACTAGGGCATCGGCTTGCAGTAAGTGTAACAGAGGAAAAGTCGGGTTACTCAACGAGTGCAGTACGCTCGTTGGCTTCTAGATCAATGTTGTGTGGCTGAGACGGCTGTGTTCCTTTTTGAGCTGATAGATATGGCACCATAGCTAGAAAGCGTGCAGGAGCAGGCACCAGTGTTCCAATGCTTCTGAGGTCAAGCTTCACTTCCAAAAGGCTTCTCTAAGATGTATTGGTAGAGGGAGTTCTTCAGGTGATAATTGTGTATATACTTACTACAGACTAGGTACAACAACACTGTTTTATTCTACATTGTATCTCCCATGTCTGGAAATACAGGATCCTCAGTACTCTGAGGGGGGATTTCAGCCTGTTCACTACCAGACAAATAGTAGGGATTTTTGTTCACAAACTCTCTTGCCTGCTGCACTGTCAAGTTGAGCCACTTGAGAAGGTTCCTTGCCATTGAGCAAGCAAAGGCCAATTCTGCATTTTCCTCCTCTTCCACACTGGAGATAGTGTTGGAACGACGATGATTGGGCTTCATATCCGTCCAGTCAAGCACGATCAGTACAAGGCTGATCAAGCTTTTCTTTCCGATGAATCCTAGAATAGTGGTGATCAATCTTCAGGGTGTTTATCTGGAGTGTGAGAAGCTTACGACTTTCCAATTGGGACTGTAGGGCAATGAGCATATGACACAAGGTGTGGTGGAAGCTGGGTCATTCATCATTGGTGAGTTCATCATTCTTCGTGAAGTACATATGGAGTCCTGCACGGGTCAGATGCATCATTTTGTAATTGTAGAAGTAGCCGCTGCTGAAGACAGAACTGGCAGGGGTGAGTCAACTAGTTGTGTTTCATCTAGAGCAAGTGTCATCATGTCACTGTGTCATAATAATATTATAGAGGTTTTCAAATTACAAATTAAGACTTAATGCAATGCTATGCCAAACACTGACTAAGCACTTTAAATACCATTGCCTGCCATTTTCTCTTTTTCCTGCTTCCCCTCACTCCTCTGTTACTCTTACACTTTCCCATTAGTGACAATGTAGCCTCACTCTACCATTGTTCATTGCACTTCCCATGAGCATCCACCACATCAAGTCTCATCAACTTGGTCATTTCTTTTGCATGTTACCACCTCTCAAGGCCTCACTCATTCCATCACACCTCAATGGGCCTCAGTCAGGAATGACTAGTCTTTCTTCATAAGTGTCAATGTCAATCTGCTTCTTCTAATTGAGTATGATTCTCACAAATGATTTTCACTCTCCTCCAGTGACTGAGGCTTCCCTGGTCACCAGTCATTCATATCTGTGTTTATACTTCCCTGCCACTCCCCCCCAGAAGAGGTTAACTACTGGTATGCATTCTGAATAGATTATTGAAGCCCTTTGTGACCATTGTTACCATTTTCAATTCAGATTTAACAGAGCATAAAGTCACCGGTTACTGGTATCTGTGTTCACATCTCACACCTCCCCAGAACAAAATCAGCTACCCGGTATGTATACTGAATCAATTATTATTACTGCAACATTGTCTGATTGTTTGTACAGTACACTTGCTCATAATGCATACCAGTTGTGCAGGCCATTTCCTTATGCAACACAAAAAGTATGCAGATCCAGATGTGTGACATTATGTGACATTCATGACATGTGACATTACTGGACTACATGTCTACAACTTCCAATAGCTCATCAACATTGTTTGCTTTGCATTCTGCAATTCCTTTCAACACACCTCCCCACAAAACTTGTGAAGATGACAGACCAACTCCAATGAGGTGTCAGCATCACTTTCAAGGATTGAGGCCACCTCAAGTTTCTTGCATAGCTGAATAATTTCCAAATGTGGAATGGGTGTGCTCTGGGGCTGGATGTCTTTGTCATCTCAGTTGACCTCAATGATATCATCCATTCAATTGCTATTTGATGCTGGACTTCTGCAAAATGGCTGAATTATCCTCAAAATGATACCTCTGCTCACAATTTCGTCTTCTTCCCTGGCCACAAGGATCTCATCAATGGTCATCAATGTCCCAAAGATATGGTTGTGGTCCTTCAAAGTCTTCATGGAATCTACAAGGTCTTCCTGAGCAGCTGTGAGCTGTGGCAATCAGGGGAATGCTGGGATTTTGATGATAAGGCCAGTCCAGTGAGTAGTTGCCACTGCAAGTTTTTCAACTGCCAGTAATGCTTTTACACTGTTGCCTTCCATGTTCATGACAGCTGTAAGGGCTGCATGCCAATGCTCGTCAATGTATGAATCACCAAGGAGCTATTGGAGTTGAGTTTCTGCTAGAGGAACATTGAATACTAGTATGCAGAGTGACAGTGCCTCAGCTTGGCTCTGCCTTAGGACAGTGCATGGTGTGCCACACCACATGCACCATCTCATACTGCATAATCTGGGTGCTGGTGCTAGTTACTATGCATTATGCACATATTTGCCATTTTCCCCGCAAGCCACTATGGCTACCACAATAAGCTCATGCAAAATGAGATTTATGCATCAGTAGCATATGCATTATGAACAAGTGTACTGTACTGCTGTCAATTCAGATCTTGTGGTTGCATGCAGGGGGGGAGTGCTCAAAAGGAAGGGGGATTCAATAGTGGGGGGGGGGTGATTAGAATGTCTTGGTAGTTAATTGTGGCTTGGAATGTCTTGGCAGGCCAAGAAGAGACTGTGAGAAGGAGTGTGTTGTCAGCTGGGATGGACATGGTCAGTGCATTGACATCAGCATCAAGCACACTGGACCCAGCAGTTGTTACGCTTACCGTGACAACTGGAGTTAACGCAGTTGTAGAGAGCGAAACAAGAGTGAGCAGTGTTCTGTTTGATAGTCGTCGACTTAAGCAAAGCGAAGTCGACGATGTCGCACTCAACCCTAATGGAAGGGTCCTCTTGTGACGACGCGAAGTCCTAGTTCTTCGCAGGAGAAAAGAGAAAGAGATCCGAGCGAGAAGAGAGGACTTCGAGCGAGGAAAACTCCAGTAAACGCGGTATGATTTGCGTAGAACTAGATTGGGTTTCTACTATACAGGGCTCGAGTATTTATACGATGTGAACTCTAGCACGGGCCATCAGGCCCCATAGGAAAGGTAAGTGTTCCGCTAATCGGAACAATATGGACGAAGAGGAATCGGATAAAGAAACGGAGTCCCGCTGTCCGGAAGAGCGGAAGAGCAGCGAGCGGGACAAAACGGAAGTCATACTCGGAGGAAATCGCCGAGTGACAATACAGCATTGTAGGGAGTAAACGGAAGACATCGGATGGGGCTGTCCCATCGTGAGGAGAAGAATGAGTCCGGAAGATGACAAAGAAAGAAATGAACGCAGCAACAAGTAAAACCGTAACAGCAGTGGCCACCATGAGACACCTGCTGTACTCAGGGTGGAGTGGGTCAGGGTAGGCAACCTCTGTGGCATCTGTTTTCAAAGGTTGTGCATGAGCAACACAGCCTCACACCAACTTGAACAGCACAAACAAGTGTGCACCCACCTGCAAGCTGGGGAGCCTGCCTCACAAGCTGCATGATCAGCTGCTGCATGTCCGCCTGCCACTTGTGCATGACAGGGTCAACCCTTCCGACATGTGGGACCCTGACCATGTATGCATTTCACTGGTGCTAGTGCTGGGGGAGATGAACATCATGTAGATGTTCACCTCAATGTCTTCAGTGGCATTGTCCTCAGGGGTCCAGTCATAATACCAGAGGTGACCATCCTCAGACCAGATGCTTGGGCTCACATGTCTGCTCACTGCACTGCAAATGTGGCCATCACTGGAGCCCAGTGCCACATTGGCAGGTGGCCAAGCTGCATGAATGACTGAGGATGGGTGAACTGCGGGTGAAATGACCACAGCATGAGAAGAACGGCTCAGAGGAGGGGAGTGGGTCAAGATCATGCACCTTGCTCTGGCCTGGGCTGCATGTCCAGGTTGGAAGGGGGGGAAGTCAGAGGTGGAGTCAGAGGTGGAGGTGGAGGTGGGAGAGGAGAGAGGGGTCAGATGACCACCATCTCCTTCATGAAGCTGAACGCAGTGTTGAGGAGGACATGGCGCATCTGGTTCATCTTCATCTTCAAGCTGAGCCAGGACTTGGCATCACTATAGGGCCACCTCTCGGCCTGGTGCTGGACCATTGCAACCAGCTCCTGGCGACGCCTGCCTTCACTGTCAGCAAATGCGTCAGTCACATTTGGTGCTGCTGGATTGCACATGTGCCAGGTCCACTCACAGGTCATTCACCTCGTATGGCACCTCACACATCTCCCACATGACAGACTGCTTGCAGCTGTTGATCACTCTCCTCTCGAGTGTCAGCTCCATGATGGCGATGCCAGGTCCAATCCCTTGACTGTCGCTCATCCTTCCAGGTTTGGGCTCAGGCTGTGCATCCGTCACTGAGGTGGCAGCAGTGGCAGTGGTGGTGGCAGTGGTGGCAGCAGTGGTGGCGGGGGTGGCAGCAGTGGTGGAGCCATTGGTGGCAGTGGTGGTAGCAGCGGTGGAGCTGTTGGTGGCAGCATTGAAATCAGCACTGGTGTCAGTACCAAGGTTGGGTGGGGTGCCAGTGTTCAAGTTGGGTGGGGGGGATTTGGAGTGGATGGGGGAGTCAGCATTGATGTCATTGAGTGGGGCGTTGGTGTTGGTGTTGGGCATGGATGATTTGTTGTCGTCGACGTGGCCCATCATCTTCCTGCATCATCATCGAGTGGTCAATTGGATGAAGTGGGGTTAAATGGGAATGAGAATGGGATGGGGTGGAATGAGCAGTGCAAGTGTTCAAGAGGGAGATGAGATGGTGCCCCTGTCCCTCGCTCGCATGGTGGCTGCATCCAGGATCGTTGTGATATGCATGTGTGTGTCATCACTTGTGCTGTTCCTCACATTGCGTTCGAATGGCAATAGTAGGACTCAAGGTCGAATATCTGAGTCTGAGGTGATGGACACTCCTTGGCTAGGATTCAGGTCCTGAAGCTCTGACAACTCTGCCAAAATGCCGGCCATTCAGGTCCCAAATCTCTGACAAAAATCTGCTGCAACAAGTGCTTGTTGTCACTCTGATACCTCCAAGTCCCCCACTTCTACAAATACTCATTGTTGTTGTGATGTCTAAGTTCCTCACTTGCCCCCCGCCCCCGCCCAACCCCTATCAATACAAATACTCATCATCCTGACCTCTACACTCCCTGCCCCCACCTATCCCCTACCCATACAAATCCTCACTCTGACCTCTACACTCCCTGGCACTGATGAAGTCCAAGTCCACCACTACAGCCTCCCAGCCTACTGGGAGTAAGGGTATCAAGATCTACTGGGAAAAAGGCTATGCTTATCACACTGATCAATTTATCAAGTGGTGCCAGGATAACCCGACAAAATGTGTCAAGCTATTTTCCAACTCAACTCAGGATGCATGGGAAGAAGGCTTCATCTGAGTCCAGCTCAACACTGCCAAGAAGAATACATACATGGAGCTGGCCAGGTATATATTCGAGCATGATGCTGAGCTCAGTGCAGAGTGGCTTGCAAAGCCACAACCCAGCACCACCATACCATGTACATTTTTTTTTCCCTTATAACTAAAGTTTTTGTTTTCTGGAATAATATGTTTGTAGCCTGAGAACTTGATACAATGAACAAGTCAAACATTTGGGTCAAACGGGCGCAGGGTTGACATTCAAGGGACTGATCAGTATGTTCTTTTCCTTTCACGTTGCAGGCACTCATGGTTGGTAGGTGAGATTGCTCATGATTTCCCTTGGTTTTCTGTGCTGCATGGCTGGTGGAAATCCAACCCAACATACAACATTGCATTCAGTACTGCCAATCCAGACCAGGACTTTGTGGCACAGGCAGCCATGGCATTTAAGATGCAGCCTGATTTCCCAATGGTTGACGATTTAGCATCCCTACTGCAATTGACAAATCTGTTACCTGCATCCACAACACCTGGCACCTCCACTACTTCCACCTCTGCTGCTTTCACCTCCACTGCTTCTGCCACTACCACCACTTCCACCTCCACTCTCCCCAGTCACGAGGATGTGATTTGGGGGAACATTGATGCTAATCTGTGGGGCCTCAATGACATGGACCTCAGCAACACATTCTTTGAGGACCTCAACATGAATTTCAACTTTGCTAGTCCCTCAACCTTTGTTGCCTTGCTACCCACCACATCCTCTGCCACTTTGCCACCTGCCATGTCATCCCCCCCCCCCCCCCACTCACCACATCATTTGCTGCCCCCATATCTGCCACATCATCTGCTGCTCCTCTATCCACCATGTCATTCCCCACTTCTCTATCTGCCACATTGTCTGCCACCCCCATTCCCTCCATCAATCCTGCCATCATCTCACTGAATGATGCTGAGGGTTACCATCCACCTCATCCTCCACCCCTTGTCCCCAGTCATGTGAAAACCCAGCACACCAGCCATGCTGCTGTGAACTTCTTCCAATCTGGCAGTCCGTCTGCCAGAACTACTAACGACTCTGACTCTGATGCTGCCACCCCCATCACAAACCTGAACCTGACAAAGCATAAGACTCCCACACCGGACAACAGCTCTGAAGAAACCAACCTGAAGTTTTGGTTCTCCACCACTGGCACCTCCTCAAGTGTATCTGCCAGCAAATTGTCTCACAAACATGCACAGACTGTGGCATCCAACCACTCCAATGCTCAAGACATGTCTACTTCCATTGCCACAACCATGAAGGCCATTCGAGAACAACAAATAGTTGAGCATTGTGTTGATCACCACGAAAAGAAGGTGGCATGAGAAGAGTGGCTCGCTGACAAGAAGCAACAACATGATCATGAGTGGAACATGTTGCAGCAGTGTCAGGAGTATGACTTGCTCATGCTCACACATCAGAAAAGCTTGGCTGACACTGAGCTTTGCAAGATGGAAATTGAGCTTGAGATATTGAAGCATCGAGAGCAAGCCAACATTAGTGGTTGAAGTCATGTAGAGCCTGAGTGTGGTGAGGGTGATGAATTTATGACACAGTGAATTTCATATTTACAACTCTGCTACTAGTCAGGTTGGGCAACCTACTGATAGTATTTGTCCCTATATCATAAGATACCGTCTGCATATATCTGCAATCAATCAGACTGTCACTACAATTGTTGGAGTAAGTGCTGCATGAGTGAGTGATGGTGTTGCTGCCCTGGTGTTCTCCTTTGTGCTTCCCCATTACCTTCCTCCTCCTCCTCCTCCCCTCCCTCCTCATCTTCTTCATCCTCTTCACCATCCCCCTCCTCAGGATATTCATCAGCAAAAGATTTTGCTGATGCTGCTATCCCAAGCTCCTC
>JBBPJL010001061.1:0-11513 GCA_038088675.1 Xanthoconium separans
GGACCTAGTTGTTGGGCCGCCAGAGGCAGGTAGAAGAGGAATCGAAATAGTACAGGATGGCTGGGAGCGGTCGAATTACTATGTGGAACTTAGGTGTTGGAAAGCATGATGTGGGTCACCCAGCTGCCAGCTTGAGCAGTAAAGACAGAATCAACCACACGACAGTCAACCTGAAGCAAGTGTGGATTGTGCGTGATAGTGATACAGAGAATATAGAAATAGTATCACTCGCTCGCGGCCATGACTACAATAGATAGTCAGACTTGTCAACAGTCAAGCGCAAGAAGGACTCACTGGCGTTGATCAGATCGCCGCCATTCTCCCTCAATGCTCGGACTGCTTTTGCTCGTGAGCAGTTGACCTGAGCCATAACTAGCTCGATATCTTTAGGGTCAACGCCAGTCTCATCCACTGGCCCATCTTCCTCGGGTGCCTCGAGCTCAGGGATGTCGTCGTCGTCGTCACCTTCCGCAGCAACACCCGAGGACTCCAAGTTGGGGAGGCCAGCAGGTGCACCAGCACCGGCACCATATTGTTGTGCAGCAGACAGCTGGGCTTGTGCGTTCATATCTTCGATCTACAGTGAGTGAGTTGCGGGATAGGTTTCTCTTTAGGGCACAGGTAACCACCTTTGCTTCACCGAAAACAATATAACAGTCGCTGTTGGGTGACTTGTATACATCGGGGGAAGAGAGAACAAAGAGGACGTTCTTTGGTCTGCGAAGGGTGACACGCGTGATGCTTGGGACTTTTTTCAAGCCAAGGCCAAGAAGTGCCTTGCGGGCTTTTCGCTCTGAGCGGGACTGTATTTTCTCGAGGGCGGCCGGGGAAGTCGGGTCTTCCTCGTGCTCGTGGCCAGAATGGTCAGAGTGAATTTCCTCGATAGTTGCAGACATCTGGGATGCGCGTCAGCGACGTGTTCAACATCCGAGACACGAGTCGTGAATCCATCATAGTGAGCCCCCACAAAAAAGTATGAAGCTGCTCAAATGCGATCAACGATTTGGGAAGAAAAAGTTTACCTCGTTTACTGGATGGATTCGAGGGTCGTTGCTCGCTGTCCACGACGGCGAGCACAAAGTGCAAAAGAGGTGACCGGGAGTTGCCGAAGGCGCCTATTCGAAGTGTCAATATTAATGCAACTAGAACCCATCGTTCCTCTGACAGACTGACGGACAGACTCGTCACGCAGATTTGCATTCTGATACTATGCTGAGATTCACAGAAATACTACTACACGTCCAAGTCGGTGCTTGGCAATTGCAAGAGTCTACAACCCCTATCAATAGGAGGGCATGACACCACCAGACGTAATGTCCACTCCTGTCTGTGGCCTATCTTTCGTTCCACCACCACCATGGAATCAGAGACCAAACAGCACAATAGCTCTTCTGCGTTTCACGCCGCTGGCAGGGCGATGGCGTCGTTAGCCCCCCTCAGCAGCATCCACCAGCACCTTTGTGGCTTCCATGTCTACGCGTGTGTTGCGAGAGACTTTGGAGTCCCTTTTTCCGACGTGACCTTAGTCAGGATCATACTCGTCATGTGGAGGCTCACCACTTCTGTGACCATCACAGACCTGACTTCTATCAGGTATCTCCAGATGTTTTAGCGCATCGTTTGTTTATACACTTTTACAGTGCATCATCTATGACTCTGAAGCTAGGGATGCTAGATTGGTTGGCATTGAATACATCGTCGACGAGAAGGTAAGGCTTTTCGCTCTCACAGATACGGGGTCCTTGACAATCAAAATGTAGGTTTTTAAATCTCTCCCCGAAGAGGAGAAAAAGTATTGGCACTCTCACAAATACGAAGTCGAGAGTGGCTTGCTGTATCTCGATGTAGGTGCTGTTCAAGTTGGCCCTTCTGTAACATTTGATCACACTGATACCATGTAGACAATCGAATACATACCGAGTAAGTTCCGTTGAGCGACCTCAGCACGTCACGACTCACAGAATCCAGACTTCGTCAACGATGCGATAGAGAAGCAAACTATGCAAGATCTTCAAAAGACCTATGGCAAGTCCGTGTACACTTGGGCGGTCGACAAGCATCCCCACTTGCCACTCGGCCCGCCCCAGCTCATGATGAATGTCACCGGAGATGGTCAGTTGAGTGACCAGGCCATCCAGGAGCGCGACCATAGATTGGGAATCTCTACCGAAGCCAAGAAGAAACATCGTGAGGGATATTTGAAAAAATATGAAAAGGACGAAATGGCGGATCAATGGGAAAGGTCAGAGACTGGTATTTCCTTTGAGCCCAAGGAAGTCAAGTTGCAAGCTATGTAATGAGGTTGGATCTGTTTCGTTCGAGTTGTATTTGTATTTCGAGTACATCTACCTGAAGTGTCGCGTACCTTGTCGATCTTGCCTCTACGTATCGAACCCATTTTGCTCGCAAGAAAGGGAAAAGGAAAAGGGAAGAAGTTCATTCTAAGTAAGATGCGCTGTTATAACGTACAAGCTGTTGTATGAATTATGGGATGATACAAACATACTGACATGATGCAATGAAAGACGGACGATACTATGCGAGCCGAAGCCGTGGACGAGCCATTTAATCAACCTCCTCCACACTTGGCCCCTCCTCAGAAGCGCCAGGGAAACCACCCGGTGCACCCCCAGGGAAGCCGCCTGGAGCACCACCTGGAGCACCACCCGCAGCACCATAAAGCTTTTGCATTATCGGGTTGGCAATAGCCTCGAGCTCCTTCTGCTTGTCCTCGTATTCTTCCTTGGAAGCCTCTTGTGAGCTGTCAAGCCATTGGATGGCCTCGTCAACAGCAGACTTGAGTTTCGTCTTGTCAGCGGGGTCAAATTTGGAAGCAAGCTTTTCGTCCGTGAGCGAGTTACGGAGGTTGTAGGCATAGGATTCGAGACCATTCTTGGCAGTAATACGAGCAGCCGCAGCCTCGTCCTCAGCTAGAGGATAATCATCAGCATCCACATCAGATTCAAGGCATCCCTATCAATACTCACCCTTGTACTTCTCAGCTTCGTCAACCATGCGCTCGATTTCTTCCTTCGACAGACGTCCTTTGTCATTGGTGATAGTAATGCGGTTCGACTTGCCCGTGGTCTTGTCAGCCGCAGAGACATTTAGAATGCCGTTTGCGTCGATGTCGAAAGTAACTTCAATCTGGGGAACGCCACGGGGAGCCGGTGGAATACCAGATAGTTCGAACTTGCCAAGTAGATTGTTGTCCTTCGTCCGCGCACGCTCACCCTCGTACACCTGGATCAATACACCGGGTTGGTTATCCGAGTACGTCGAGAAGGTTTCTGACTTCTTGGTAGGAACAGTGGTGTTGCGTTTGATGAGAGCGGTCATGACACCTCCGGCAGTTTCGATACCAAGGGACAAGGGAGCAACATCGAGAAGGAGGAGGTCTTGCGTCTTTTCAGAAGTGTCACCGGAGAGAATGGCGGCCTGGACGGCAGCACCATAAGCGACAGCCTCGTCAGGGTTGATGCTCTTGTTGGGCTCCTTTCCGTTGAAGAAATCAGAGACAAGCTTCACAATGCGGGGAATACGGGTGGAACCGCCGACCAAGACGATCTCATGAACGTTGCCCTTGTCAATCTTGGAGTCACGGAGGACTTTTTCGACGGGCTCCAGGGTGCTACGAAACAAATCCTGGCATAACTCCTCGAAACGAGCACGAGTAAGCGACGTATAGAAGTCGATACCCTCGAAAAGAGAGTCGATTTCAATGGAGGTTTGAGTAGCAGAGGAGAGAGTGCGTTTGGCACGCTCACACGCCGTACGGAGACGACGAAGGGCACGAGGGTTGGATGAGAGATCTACATAACAGTCAACATTGTCTTGCACGAAAGGGAGAGATTTGTTTACCTTTCTTGAACTTGCGCTTGAACTCCTGAACAAAGTGGTTGACAAGACGGTTGTCGAAGTCCTCTCCTCCCAAGTGGGTGTCACCAGCAGTGGCCTTGACTTCGAAGATACCTTCTTCGATAGTGAGAAGGGAGACGTCGAAGGTACCTCCGCCAAGGTCGAAGATCAAAACATTACGCTCCCCAGAAACTTTTTTGTCGAGACCATATGCGATAGCAGCGGCAGTTGGTTCGTTGATGATGCGAAGAACGTTCATACCGGAAATAGTACCAGCGTCCTTGGTTGCCTGACGTTGAGAATCATTGAAATAAGCAGGGACAGTGACGACCGCATTGGTAACGTTGTAACCCAGATACGATTCGGCAGTTTCTTTCATCTTGGTGAGGACCATGGAAGATATTTCCTCAGGAGACTATCACAGCGGTCAGAAGATGTACGACGGCGTCGTTACAAAAGATACTTACGAACTCCTTTACCTCCCCCCGGTATTCGACGGAGATGTAGGGCTTTCCAGATTTGTTCATCACCTTGAAGGGGAAATGCTTGACATCCGACTGCACTTCAGCATCGTCAAACTTGCGACCAATGAGACGCTTGGCATCGAAGACGCTGGGAGAATGGCGTAAGTCAAGGAGGGATAAGATCAGGGGATGAACTTACGTGTTGTGGGGGTTCATGGCGACTTGGTTTTTTGCGGCATCACCGATGAGACGCTCCGTGTCAGAGAATGAGACATAGGAGGGGGTGGTCCGGTTACCCTGGTCGTTGGCGATGATCTCAACGCGATCGTTTTGCCAGACACCGACGCAGCTAAAAGACGTGAGAACGTGTAGGAATCGAATGAAGAACAACAGCTCACGAGTAGGTCGTGCCAAGATCGATACCGATGGCTTTGGACATGGCGAACAAGTTTTAGGATATGTGTCAGCTGGCGGTGAGGGTCAACAAGTGTAACGTTATTCAGTATATGACGAATACGTACCAAAGTCTAGGACGAGAAGAGAGAGAAAACAGGAATGGAGCGTTGAGTCGGAACGGGCGAGGTTATATACTGAGTGACATTCTCTATCGTTCCAGGACATTCTTTGGTTGTTCTAGATGATTCTGCCATGATGTAGTTCGATTAGGTAATACAAACATCGATACTAGAAACTACTATGTGTCAGGCGGTACTGTACGCGCAGGTATCCCAACAACTTGGTAGCAACATGCAGAGAGTAGATGAATAACGTGGGGTTATGTGCTAATTATGCGATCCAGACTACAATGAGCTTGACCAGACGGTACTCCGGACACGAGCGTTTTGTGAATCAGGTGAATGGTCGCTCTCGGTATTCATGCTAAGAACCTGCAAGTGCACGTTCCGTTTCGCATGTTATATATATATACGGACATCAAATCCTGGGTCGGTCAGTAACCTTTCAATACCGTTCCCCGACTCCCATAGGAGGGAGGGTTTTTCTCTGCCAGGAACGTGGAAACTTTTGACTACTAATGGAAATTGTTTGTATATTGTTGTGTAGACTCCATGAAACTCAACTCTTGACTTGCCGACTCTTCATTGTCGATCGACATCACGTTCAACTCCATTGATAACTCCAGAATATCCGAGCAGTCATCAGTGGATGGCAGGGGCGGCATTTGTTCTACCTCTCTGAATCCCTTGGGGAGTTTTCCAGCATTTTTCACCGCTTGTTCACGCGATTTTTGCCATTGTTCATATTTATCAACTGCATGTCTTTCCTCACTGCAGGTCAATCGGTACAGTAAGAATACTGCAATCTTTCGCCGCTTGTACTGCTGCGACGTGGCATCGAATAACTGGATCGATTTCCATGAACGGTTTAAGAGTTTTGTATGACTTGACAAGAAAGGGTAACTTACCAGTTCCGGTGAGATTTTGAATTCGTATATAATACTGGGAAGACGATCGGTAAGAGAATAATCAAGTCATCATTCATAAGGTTGGCGACATATTCGCGACAGGATCAGTGACCTCCAAGACCTCATCCAAGAACTTGACTTCCTTTAGTGAGTTGACCTTGGGCCAGTACCTGAGCAGTCCGAGTACGACTTCTTCCGCAAGGGTTGGGTCCTTTTCCAAAAACTTAACCATGCGGAAGGCCAGTTGTACAATGTCCCAGACTCTTGACTTTATAGAGTGGGACAAGAACTGGAATCAAGAATAATATTTTAGCAAAATCGTCGATGATCGAAAGAGGGATCCCCAAGGGCTCTGCGATTCCGCTGTGCCGCTCCGTTTCGTAGATAAAGTGACAGAATATGTTGCTTGTTGATCAGCGAATGAACGGGCGGAGGTTGAGAAACTTGCCCTATATACGATGAAGGGTAGTCTTGAGAAAATCGCGCTCCCTTGGGTCCTCGGAGTCAAAGAGCGCGAGAAGATTAGCACAAATGGCTTATCGATGTACGGTTTTGCGAGATCAAAGTCGGGGGTTTCAACAAATCTGGGTTGAATAGGTTGACGGAAGAGGGTATAGAGCGAAACAGGTTGTCAGCAAACTAGGGAACTCCGATTACGCCGATGAGTGGTCGAGATACCTATCATATTTTCGGCGATCACCTCACGTTGGGTGGTGATGTATTCGAGTATTTCCTGCGAAGTCTGGGCTTTGATTTGCTTGCCTTTGAGCTCCGCACTGGCATCATGGAAATCGTATAATACGAGACAGTGATTGAGCTTCTTGATGAAGAGTTGAGACCTTTCCGAAGGAGGTCTCTGACAGGGTATGTCTAAGAAAAAAAGTTGAGCGGAAGGTACTAACAATAGACCAGAAAACGGTGCAAGTCACTTGGCCTCAACTTTTTCAGCGGGGTCTGAGTTAGCGACCGGGATCGGAGGGACTGAGGAGGACTGATTCCGTTGTATCTATGTTCAGGCCTTCAGGAGTGGGTGCCTGGGGCGGAGCGGGTTCCACGGCGCGGTTGTATGAGGACTGTGATTGGACGCAAAGGGAACCATCTGTGGGTGCAGGCGGGGATCGGAGCCAGACGCGGGTCCAGAGGCGGAAACAAGCCATGATTTCGAAGTGTGCTTTGTTTTTGCGGGCGAAGAGTCCTGAGAACTCTAAATCATATTGACGAGTCGGAACGACGGACAAAGAGACAGAGAAACACACGAACGATTTCTTGAGACCCTTCTACGATAGTGAATGCGATGGTAGACAGAATGCACGACTCGGTAGTACGCGACTCGCATCACCTTTTCGTGATGACTGTACATCACCCAGACTCAGGCTCTACCAACGATTATCACCTATTCCTGTACTCGACACTATTAGGTGAAGATAAGAAAATGATTGTCCCTGCCGACCTGGTCTCACATAAATCATTATTGCGTCAACATTACCCCATCATTTCGTCAGACAGAATCGGTAGCTCAAGTACTCATCGCTCAACATCAATAATACCCCCCCAACTTGCCCTTCAAGTTGTTGTCTCTTGTCTCATCTCTGCATCATGTCTGGTCGAGTGATCAACTTTGGTGCGGGGCCATCGGCCCTACCAGAGGAAGTCCTCACAGAAGCTTGCAGGGGCCTACTCAACTTCCAAAATACGGGTATTGGTATCGCAGAGATATCGCACCGTTCAGCAGATTTTGACAGATGTATTCGAGAGGCCGAGGAGAACATCAGAATACTTCTTCGGCTTCCGCAGGACTACAAGGTCCTTTTTGCTCAGGGAGGCGGAACCGCTCAGTTTTCAGCGGTAGTGCTGAACATGCTTGCAAGGTATCGAAGTCGTGGGGGCACGGCTCAGAAGCCTGCCATGGACTACCTTGTCACTGGTTCTTGGAGTGAGAAGGCGATGAAAGAAGCGAAGAGACTTGGGGTGGGGGACGTCAACGTTGTCGTCAACGCGCAGACCATTTCCGAGGATGGGAAGAAGATCTTCAACCATATCCCCGAGCGCGAGAGCTACAAGGACAAATTTTCACAGGACCCCGCTCTTATCTACTATTGCGCCAACGAGACCGTTGACGGTATCGAATTCAGCGATGATCTAGAAAGCCCCACATCATTCCCATTCGACAGCCTCCCTGATGGGTCCCCGCTGGTTGCAGATTATTCCTCTTCCTTCATGTCACGTCCTATTCCATGCATCAAGAAACATGCAGTTATTTACGCTGGTGCACAGAAGAACATGGGACCTGCGGGGCTGACGATCATCATCGTCAGAGACGAGTGGACAAACATATCCGACAACAGCATTCCCCTTTGTTTATCATACAAGGCCCTGGTGGAGAGTCGCAGCTTGTATAACACCCCTCCAGTTCTATCGATATATATCACAGGCCTGGTGCTTCGACGGATGTTGGAAATGGGGGCCCAGAACGGTCAGCCCAAGGAGAAAGCACTCGAGTATTTTGGGCAATGCACTGTCAAGAAAGCCTCGAAAGTATACGCATCCCTGAAGGAAGGAGAAGCTCGAGGGGTTTTCAAGGGCAAAGTGCTGGAGGGCTCTGGCAGCAAAATGAATGTCGTATTTGACATAGTCGGCGAAGAGGATAGGTTGAAAGAATTTGTGTCTGGCGCGGAGCAAAGGGGAATGAATGGGCTGAAAGGTCATCGGTAAGAATTTTCTCCTTCGAGTTGATGGTTCGTTGAGTGTCAACCCATGCTTAGGTCTGTCGGAGGTGTTCGGGTTTCCCTTTACAATGCAGTGACAGAGAATCAAGTGGACAAGTTAGTTCAGTATATGAATCAATTTGCGTAAGATGCTGGTGTAGGCATAGATTCAACTCTGTGAACAGCCTCTGATTTGATTTGAGTCGCCTCAGAGTCCCACGGACATGCTTACTTATATTTTACCACTGCACTAATTATCGTGAGGTCACTTTGCCGGAGTGGTTAACGGGATCGCCTGCTACGTATCAGCAAAGCGGTTGGGCTTTGCCCGCGTGTGTTCGAATCGCACAGGTGACGCTTTTTTGCCTAGTATTCTAACGTTTGTTCGTCTGTACTTAATGCTGTCTCAAAGTGCTGGACACGGTCAATCTAATGCTCACACTTCCAAGTTCCCCCGCAGACTACTAGTCCCACCTCTCCCATCCTTCCACCGGAGGTTCCTCACTTACAGTTGTGCAAGTATACAGCACGGTGATTCAGTTTAGATAAGATTTATGGAAAAAATTGGTAATTGCCCCATGGCTGAGTTGGTTACAGCGTCCGACTGTTATGCAAACGACATCGGAAGGTCGTGAGTTCGAGCCTCACTGGGGCAGTACTTTTTTCGGCGGTGTGGATGGGAACATCCTCGACTCCCCTACCAACAGCAGTTGCTTGACGTCCTGACCACGGACATGCACTACAACGTTGGAGTATTCGTGTTGCTAATTCTTCCCACCAGCTCGTGCTTTGCATGCCAAATCATTGGGTCGGCTCATCAAAACTCGTGATGCCCGGCAGCCTCGGCTCTCTCGAACTTCTCCTACACGAGTCGCACATATATTCTCTGTCTGCTCACCAGTATCAATGCAATCCAATGCGTGCCTCATATATGTTCTTGTTCACGCTAAACTCAAATTAGATCACTCACGGTCGATCCTTCACAATGAGCGCGCCGACACACCACCTGCATTGATCCATAGTATGGATCGCGATAATGGACCTGTCATCGGGGTCAACCCACTGAAACGAGACGCTAGTCTGACAACGTTGATTTCGTGGAAGCCATCCTCTAATCTCGTATTCCTATAAGTAGAAACTTCTTGGAGGTTCCGAGTCAACACTGAGCGTGCAAAGAAAGTTCTAGGTAGTGCGAAATCCACATATGTGAGTACCATTTAGTCTTCACTCTTAAATTCTGTTACACAGCTTTCTCCCCAAGACTGAAGGACGGTGTCTGTTCTTCATCGTTGATAGGTGCTTCTTTAGCCTCGGTACTTGCTTTCCCAAACGCTCCGCCCTTTTCGGAACCGTTGATCTTCTCCGTGCTCTCGCGGATGGTCATCCGGTGAAGCGAATATGGACGAATAAATATTACGAGGAAAAGACCAAGGGCCGACAACAGTGCGTTCACCAGCCAGATCGTACTGACAGAGCGAGCCCAGGCATGCATTACTTCAGTCCTCAGGGTAGCATCCTACGGCACAGATAGGTTTCCCAGATCAGAAAGCGTTGAAATCAACGAAAGGCACGCACGGTAATCGATGATATTTTCCTGATGCTATTGTTGATTGATGCAGGCGAAGTGTTGAAAGTAAGACTCATGATACCTCTGAGTCTCTGCTGGAGGCTATCCGAAATGATCGCTTCTCCGATTGTAATACCAATTGTACCACCCAGCACACTAGAGGATGTGTGACCCAGAAGTCAGAACATCTGTAGTGGAAATAACCCAAAGGTCACGTACCGCAGGAAAACCAGGGCACCCGTGCTAGTAGCCATGTCCTTCAGAGGCATGGCAGCTTGGAGAGCGACAAGTGGGGTCTATCAATTGTGGTTTTAGCTAAGTAACAACATAAGCAATGTTCGACATACCGGGAACAAACAGCCAATTCCGAGTGCTGTAATGAGCGGGTATATTTCCTGTTTGGCACTGCAAAATGAAACACAGGTGTTGCGGGTCGAGCGTCATTGTACTTACATGCTGGATGTATTGTCCAACATGGTCATAAGGCCCCATCCAATGGTCATTACAACCCAGCCTCCCCAAATAATCGGACGATATGACCCGGTGCGTGTCACAAGCAGACCTGACAATGCCGACGTCATATCACCACCGAGAGAGTAGGGAAGCATCCTGGTATTGTAGAAGTGAGAAGTTCACACATTTCAAATAATTTACTGACTTGACCCCAGAAAGAGTAGCAGATGCACCGAGTGCTGTGCAGTTGATCAGCTATGGGTACAGAGGAGAGCAAATCAAACATGCCTTGGTAGTACAAAGGCATATAACTGATGGATATTTAGGATAAGGATTGGCAATCAAATTGGGAAACGTACTATGATCCTGTTTACAAAGCAATTAATGCACCGACAACTGGACAGTATCAGAAGATATACCCGCAAAGGAAACAATAGCATGCAAAAACACTGAAATCAGAATAGCAGTAGTTGTACGTGTCTACTAGAAAGTCAGAGACCTGTGGAATGGGAAAACAACACACAAACCTTGAACAGTCGCGGCAGAATAATTGGAGACCGCTTGGTATACACCTCATTGGTTGCGTAGACCACAAGCAAGATGCCTCCAGTGACAAGGAGAGAAATAGTTTCCGCACTTTTCCCTAGATAGCATTAGTCTTTATAACAAGTTCATTTCGAGGGGATTGTGCATACAGGTGGTTTCACTCGAGTTGAACCCTAGCAAAAGGCAGACTACACCAGAGACGGCAGTGACCAAGCCGACAAAATCAAACTCTTTGACATGGTCACGGAATAGTCTTCCTTGATGTGGGTTGAGGTTTAAGAAGAAGAACAACAGAGCCCCTGCCACACCACCAGTTGGTCTACCGCAAAAGTCAACCTATACTCATGGTCTCGTGAGCAGACACTAACAGCATCAGCAAAACTGCGAAAGTTCTAGGAAACTTTAGTACTGGTACTACTGACATTACTGGAAAGACTGGAGCACTGGACTACTACAGTACTGACATTACTGGAATGACTGGAACACTGGGGTACTAC
>JBBPJL010001062.1:0-11509 GCA_038088675.1 Xanthoconium separans
ACAAATGCAATGATGACAACGCATGCTATTGCCATTGCCCTCTCCCTCTCCCTCTCCCTCGTCTCCCCACCATTTCCACACCCCTTTCCTTTGTCTCGCAATGCCAATTGCAATGCCATCACAAAATACCATTGTCTCGCAAGACGACAATGCAACAACAACATGTACCATCACCATGGCCCTCCCCTCCCCCTCCCCCTCCCCCTCTTCTTCGTCTCATGACACCAACTGTGACAGTGACAGTGACGGCACATTTTCTGAGTATCTGACTCGGGGACAAATAGACAATATCCTAAAAGCGGTCTGATATCTTGACCCAACCAGTGCCTCACCTACTATTCTCTGATTTCCCTCGTCAACTGGAGTAGTATGGTAGTCCCAGCATCTCTCCCTGGATCAAGGCCCAAGTTCCATGTTGCAATCTGGTGAAGACCTATATTCACTACTTCTGACTTCTCAACCTTACACTTTATAGTGGCGGTA
Source organism: Xanthoconium separans (assembly GCA_038088675.1). NCBI lineage: Eukaryota > Fungi > Basidiomycota > Agaricomycetes > Boletales > Boletaceae > Xanthoconium > Xanthoconium separans. The sequence continues at coordinate 484 of JBBPJL010001062.1, forward strand.
TCGGGGGTCTCGTCCTCGCGATTACAATTGGAAAATACAATCCTTCTTTACCCATTGATCTTTATGAAGCGCACAACTTCCTCAACACCACTGGAGTAGGAATTGCTATATCCAGAAAGATGCATGATGTTTTGATCAACCTCAGGATGTTTGACAAGTTCAAGAACATATTTAGTTGTGACCCTGAGTGCAGCCGTGGTGAGGAATACCCTTCATTTTTACAAGTGTCAGCCTGATAGGGCAATCAAGGCCCATATTAAGACAATCAGACATACATGGGGGCGGGTACCCCTGGTTCCAGAGAATTAATCACAGCAAGCTCATTCACTTCTTTCTCTATATCAGAACCAGTTTCATGAAAGCGTCAAAGATGGACTCTCGCCCATGCACCATCAGCAGATGATATCTATCCTGGATAGGAACTCCCCGACCTCATGTATGGTCCATTCCAAGAAGTGGCTTGTGAATTACGTGGAATCCAAACAAGATGATGCACACTCAACATCAGCTATCAGACTCCAGTTTGCAGATGGAACTACTGTGACCACGGATGTAATCATTGGAGCTGATGGAATCTGCTTGGCATGAAAGATGATGTTTGAAGCAGCCTCTAAGAATGATGGAGATGACAAAACAGATCTTAAGCAATACATCAACACTGCTTTCAAGGGCATGACCATCTATTGAACCCTCATCTCTGCGGAGACGTTGAGCCAGAGTTGAATGAGGTGACAGCTGTAAGCATAAGAATTCAATTTTGTGGTGCATAACTTATGCTCACTGTGCATTGTAGTACGTCGAGAAGGGCAGGGTAGATAGAGGTTCTTGTTCTTGCCTTGATGCTCAAGTTCACTCGTCTGCCTTTTCAGTACCTCGTCACCTATCCTGTTGCCAAAGATCAACTTCATGGCAGTCAGCTGAAATCCAGGTTTCACAGGCACAAACTACGGAGGGCATTGGATGTCTGATACAACTTGTGATGAGCTCGTAGAATACTTTAATGGCTTCAAACCTGATGTACAGACACTGGTAAAGGTTAGCACACATCCCACATCCAACAAATAGGGTTACTTAACTCAAGCCATCCAAATGGGCTCTGCATGTAGTGAGACTGCTTCCATTTTGCACATGAAACAAGGTTGCCCTTATTAGGGATGCAGTATGTTTTCTTCAAGCTTAGAAATGAGAGTCATACAAAATTGGATTCCCTAGTCACATGCCATGATGCCTTACTTTGGTTCCAGAGCAAGTTTAGCAATTGATGCATGCCAAATATGATTTCTCTTTCGGTGTCATTTAAATGTGACTAGGATGCACTTATTTTTGGCCAGCTGATTGCACATCCTCTGACTACTCTCCCTTGCATTCAAGTTGCTCTCCAGCTTTACGAGGAAACTCGTCTTCCGCTCACTCTCACCATTGCCAGCCTTTCATCATTGACTGGTTGGATGTACTCTTTCATGGCGCCTGGATACTATGATAGAGGAAGAACTGGAGATGATGTGAATGAGTCTAGTTTTGGTTCATATGAGAGGGAGGGGATGGACAGCATCAAACACGAGATTCTCCAATGGTGGGATGACTCATTGGAAAGTGTTCTGCATGCATGGGAGAATGTAGAAAGCAATGGCTGGCTAGATGGCCATTCACAATGTTACTTGGTGTCCAAGTCCTCTTTGCTTACTATGTCTCCGTTCGATACACCACTGTATATACTTCCTGAGATGGGACCTATTGATGATGTTCATGACATGAGCTTTTGATTTTCATTATGTTACAAGCCATTCAAGCATATAATCTACTTCGAGATCAGAAGATAGATATTCCAATTGTACCAGTCCTCCAGCCAGCAGTGTTCTATTTAGGAGTTTTGCTTGCGATCCTGCACATTTTTGACAAGTTCAATGAGCTCCTCTTCCCCACCAAGTATAGTCTGCACACGATGTGGATGTGATAAAAGGTCACTGAACATTGTCTCTGGGTCAAAGGCAGGATGGCCTCTCTGGACAGCCTTAGGAAACCTGGCAGGGTGAGCTGTGGATAGGATGACTTGAACAGTCATAGCGGGCTGTCACAGGCACAAATTGATACCACGCATGACTCAGGTTTCAAGAAACAAATCATGAAACATACTGAGATTTTACAAACACCTCAGCAGCATGTACATAGGTCATCTTTGATGGACCTCACTAAACAAAACTTTTTTTGGTGGTCCGCCCAGCTGAATCACACAATTTGTTTTTGTTTTCATTGCATGTTTTCATTTTTTCACCTTTTCATTCTTTCATTGTATGTTTTCATTTTTTTGTTGTATGTGTTTGTTTTTTTGTTATATGTTTTCATTTTTCGTTATATATCATCATTTTTCTGAGTCAAACTCCACTGTACTAATGTTGGAGCCAGATCAGATGCCCATCCAACAAGTAGAAGCAAGGATAAGGCAGGGTTCCTGTTGCATTACTGTGCAGGACCCTGCCTTCAAAGCTTCAACCCCCGTACTGTAGGGGTATGCGAGTATCTCTGCTCATACCCATACTCATACCTGCAGATCCAGGTCACCCTGCATGCCATCACTATCGCTGATGAAAATCATGATAACGGTGATACCAATGTGACGATGATGACACTGTACCATTGCCCCAGGATGATGCTGCCATACCCGCACCCTCACTCCTCACTTTTGCCCTCATCTTGTGACAACAACGCTGCCACACTCTCGCCCTCACCTTCTCCCCCTGGCCCTATCATTGTCTTGCAACAACGACAATACTGCACCCTCCCCTCACCTCACCTTCTCCCCCCTGCCCCACCTCATCTCATGATGACAACAATGATGCGCTCTCGCCTACACTCTCCACCCCCTCATCTATGATGCCAATGGCACCACATGTTCTCCCCATTGCCCCACCCTCATCTGAGATGAGGGTTGTTGTTGATGTTTCCATCACAAGACAACTGTTACGCTTACCGTGACAACTGGAGTTAACACAGTTGTTAGAGAGCGAAACAAATAAGAAGCAATGTTCTGTTTGGTAGTCTTCAACTTAAGCAGAGCGAAGTCGAAGATGTCGCACTCAATCTCTAAGGAGAGATCCTCTTGTAGTGACGCGAAGTCCTAGTTCTTCGCAATGGGAAAGAAGGGGAAACACGAGCGAGAAGAAGGGACTTCAAGCTTGTGGAACTCCAGTTAACGTGGTATGAATTGTGTAGAACTAGATTACTGTTACAAATACAGGACTCGAGTATTTATATGATGCGAAGTGTAGCACGGACCATCGGGTCCCATCGGAAAAGTAAAGGTTCCGTCTAGTCGGAACGATGAGGACGAAAAGGGATCGGAACAGGAACGGAGTTCCGCTGTCCAGAAGAGTGGAACATCAGCGAGCGGAACAAAAAGGGGAGTCATACTCGGAGTAAACCGCCGAGTGACAATACAGCATCATAGGGAACATTCAGAAGACATCGGATGGAAACGGTTCCATCGTGAGGAGGGAATGAGTCCGTAGAGAGTAAAGAAAGAAAATAAACGCGCCACAGTAAAACCGTAACAACAACTCATCTCATGACAACAATGACAACGACACGCTCTCACCCTCACTGTCCCCTTGTCTCACGATGGTGATGCGCCTTTGTCCTCACCTTCTCCCCCTCACTCCACTCATTGTCATTGTCGCCTTTGTGAGACAACTCACCTCATGATGACAGTGACAATGACAATGTGCTCTCCTCCCCTTTGTCTCACAATGACCACACACCCAATGCCACCCCTCACCCTTTCCCACTCCTTCATCTCGTGATGACAACACCAATGGTACCACTCCTCTCCCCCTCACCTTTGGCCTCTTCCCTCATCTTGTGGTGACAATGACAACAATGACAATGCTACACCATTGCCCTTTCCTTCATCTTGCAACAATGATGGTGCACCCTCATGCTCTCCCATGGGTATCTGAACTCGTACCTGTGCAGTTGCCTATGCTCTAGCAATTGCTGACGTGTTCTGATGCATCTGACAGCTTCTTCAGCACATTCTTAGCTTCCTCATTGTGCTGGATACCCCCCTCACAATCACTTCACGTCCCGGGTTGCCTTGCTCATTTTGAGTCCCCTCAGGTGAGTGTCCCTCTTCCCCTGGTTCCAACTGTTTGTGCAACTGTTCTGACCTGTTTTGCAGCTTGTCTGGCATGTCCTTGGTGTCCTTGAATGATCCCATCATGTCTGCTCTGCGTCCGGTGACCTTAATGTCACAGCTTGTCATTTCATGCCCCTCCCCCTCAGGCTTGACTCTCTCAGGTCTATACTGGCACATGGCTTGTTCGGTAGGAATGGTAAGAGGTGGTAGGACCTCTGGGGGAGCTCTAGGTATGCCATTGACTGTTGTTTCATCATGCTGGTCATTTTCTTCATTAGCCATCGCTGATCGACTATGCACCAATGTGCTTTGTATCTCCCCTTCTTTTGACATGTTGTCAATCTCTTCCTGTCGTCCTGCACATCCTATCCTGCTTCCGCATCCTCTCCATCTGCATGTCATGTCCATTTGGCATTCGACACACCCTCCTGCCATCTAGAACCCTACTGTGCATGCTTCCAGCATCTGACACTCTCCCCTTGTCCTGCACTATGTCCCTTGGCATTGAGTGAAAATGCGTGGGGAAATAATCAAACATGATGGGGAAGGAAATCACCTGCGAGGAGCATTTTGTCCACTGCTGCCCCTCATAGTTGTCCCATTTTCTGTGAGAAAACCTTACATTTTCCCATTCTTCAAAGTTAATTTTCAGTGGTTCAGCCTCCAAGTCTTGCATCACTTGCCGCTGGCAAGGCAGCTGAGAATGGTCTTAGCCAGAGCTTCATCAGTGGTCCCTAGGAGATAAAATATCCGGGTGGCAACAACTGTCTGAGTGCCATGCTTACAGAGGCCAGTGAGTTGGATCACACGTAATCAGACAATTAAGAAATATTAAGCCCAGGAGAGGAGGCTGGATAAGTACTGTAAGTCATGAATCATAGCCTTTGCTGCCTGACATGGCTACTGGTTCCCAGTACTGTTGAAGTTAGTTGAACCAAGGCCTAACTTGGAGGCCCGGAGGCTGGCAGAATGACCTCAATTATCAATGACAAGCATCTCTGGTATGAAATATGTACAAGCTGTGAATGCCTCAACTGTGGGTGAGGATTTCTTGGAGTTAGGGTGACTGTTCTCGTTGTGATTCTTGCATCCCAACTTTGTGTCACTGTATTGAACAGCATTTGAATCACCTTCACCTTTACTACATAAGTTTTCAATCAAGAAACTTGATCTGGAGCTTAAATATTTGATCATCTTTGCCAGCACATGGCTGAGGCAGACCTTTATATCGGGGCAGATGTTGTATAGGGTTATCAATGATAGATACCAGTATGCTCTGTTCATTCACCCTTGACTTCAAACATGAAACACAAGTCTGGCATAGGGTATGAAGCTCTGCATAAAACGCATGGCACCAATGGCATGTGGGCAACTAACTGAGCTCCAGAATGGACTCTTCCGAATACTCCAGAACATTCCAAAATAGCTTTCCCCAAGCTCTCAGGGGGGGGGGGGGTTGACACACTGTTTTGTATGCCAGAGGCTATTTTTGCCTGGTGTCAACACAAAACTTGGCTTCCGATTCACAGGATGATTCAGGAACTGGCGTCGTATTCCAATAGAGTGAAGGAGATCAGGAGGTGGTGTGTGACTTGCTGGACAATGGGTTGCTTTTATGCCATTGCTTGTGTCTGATTATTGTTGTCACATAAATGATCCTGATTGGACACAATGAATGATCTGGTGTGCATGACTTGTGAGCTCTGATTGATTGGTCACCTCACAAATGAGAAATTTGCCTCATGTTTCCTGGCACAAGCTGAAAGAAAAACCATCTCGAGGGCATCTGTGGTCAACAAAAAGTGTCCAGTCACCATTGTTTTGGCACTAGAGTAGCCAATCAAACAGGCAAAAAGGTTGTTGAAAATGTAGTCTTGCAAGACTGTACAACAGATTGGCCAGTATATTTTGGATTTCTCAGCCGACTGTTCAGTATGACATGATTGCAATTGTAATGCAGCCAACACTTACAAGGCGATATTGACTCAGGGTATGATACAGCCAAAGATGCAATTCTGTTGTGAGCATAAAAGTAGCTGCTGAGCCTGTGTGCCATTTGTTGCGAGCAAAAGAGAAGGCTAACCTTTTTGGTGCCTGTTTGCCATCGTGTAAAGCATATGCACATTGGTGGGTCTAGTACTCGGATGGCTCATAAATTATGGAAGTTGGGAAGATAAACCAGTGAGTTGGTAGATCAAATTTCGAGGCTGACTTTAATTCATACTGTCAAGGTGTAGGCAGTGTGGCTCTGCGTAAAGTGAGCACTCGAGGCAGCCCCAGTATTGTGGCGAAAAAACACATCATTCTTGGTATGAATCAAATGGTCGTGAGGCTTTGAGACATGAATGATAGCATCCATCGATACAGTAGGAAACTCAATTTTAAATTGGTGGATCAGATCATGACGGTGATTGGCAATGACTCATCTCATTTTACGTGCACTGTGTCGACCACAATGAAGGAGACAGCGATGATGTACTTTTCTGCCCGTGGACACCCAATGTTTGAGGAGACAAGTCATACTGTCAGCAGAAACTCATTGTCAACATCCTCTCACTCTTCATCTCTCCTGATGAACTACCCTCAGCCAATCTTTGTTTCACTCATTTACAAGACATATAGCACTGGCCTGTCTGTCTTTCATGATCCATCCATCACACCCATTGTTCAGCTTGATCCGAAAACACACATACTCGAACTGTTCCATGGGCCCACTTTAAGTTATGCATTCAAGGACCTTGCACTTCAGCTCGTTGGCAATCTCTTTGAATACTTTCTCAACAAACGCAATTCCTGCAAATCTCCTGGAGAACCATTAGAAAAGGTCACCATTGTCAGTGCCTCCAGTGGTGATACCGGAAGTGCCACAATCTATGGCCTGCGTAACAAAGCCAACATCTCTGTTTTCATTCTCTTCCCTTGTGGCCATGTCTCACCAATCCAAGAAACTCAAATGACAACTGTCTTGAATCAAAACTTCCACAATTCGTCCGTCAGCGGGACATTTGACAACTGCCAGGCAAGTGCATTCTGCATCCTGCTGCACTAACAGGTAACCTTTCTCACAGGATATCCTCAAATCCCTCCTGGCTGATAAGGAGTTTAATGAAAAACACCACCTGGGTGTAGTGGATTCCATAGACTAGACCTGTATTCCCAGACAGATTGTCAACTGGCAAGTTTTAGTGACATCCTCACAGGGTACTACACCAAGCGTATGGTGTTGCCTATGGAGAACATTCCAATGACATTCTTGCCCAATTCTGAAAGAGTGGGTCCTACCAGAAAGTTGATCCCAATGCTGGCCCTGTGGCAGGCGGGGTCTACACAACTATCAGCCCTGAAATGGATATTGCTGTGTTCAGCAACTTGAATGGTTACTCTGGTATCTTGCATATCAGAATGCAGTACAGAATGATGAGCAAGCGAAGCAGACAGCCATGTATGAGCAGGTACGCAACTAGATGGTTTCCATCAAGAATAAAAGGACCATCAATTTGTTGGGGGTCCTCGAGGATGTGCGGTGAGACTTTGTTGCAGACAAGGGAAACGGTGGGCAGGTGGGATTTCATGTAAATGAGATGTTGCTGGTTAAAATTGCTTACCATAGATGATCGCCATGAATTGAAAATACTATGGGACAAAGTTATACCTTGCCAACCAGCATATTGCCATAGGACTATGTATGGGTTAATACAGATCTGTTGTAAGATCAGATTACAATTAAATAGATACCTCATCCAGCTTTTAATTCTGACCAATTCAGGTCTAAAACTCCACCAGACTCTTCCAAAACTGACATCCTCAACTCACCATTTATACGAAAAATGACCACACTCTCAGCATTTGATGTATTTTGTTTCTCAGATTGGTACTTAACTATATTGCAGTGTGTACTCTTTCCATGCAAGATGGAAGCAGAAATCATGCTGTGGGAGGAAAAGGTTGTGCTTCAGTTTTTAGAAGACAGTTCTGCAGTAAGGATGACACAATGCTAGTCATATCAGCAAAGTGAGGCAAACAAACTCTATCCATCTCATAGGTCTCCAGAGCTCCCCCATATCTTGAGGAAAATGATGTCGTGCTCCAGAATATCAGTCCCTGTCAGCAAGCCCTGATCATATACAAGAATGTATGGTTGGAGATGATAAACCTTGGCACAGGAGCTGATGGCGATCTGAACTCCTTATATAGCTTGGGTTTATGCACTGATTTGGGAGTATGTTGCAGCTTCCTCAGCTATTGGAGTTCAGGTCAATGATTCTGGTTCTCGATTAATTAACAATAGCGCTCGGCAAGAGACAGCTCATTCATTATGGATTTCGAGCACCATTTCAATGGTCATCAAGTCGAACATGAGCTGGAGAGTGTACTGGCAGGTGGTTTGAGCATCTGTAAAGGAGCTGAATTGTCCACAAGAGTCATGAAAAACCCTAAAGAAGTTGCACTGGAATGAATGAGTCCCTTGGGGACTTTTTTTTTGATAGATAGCTGTGAGGTATGTCGTCCCACAGGAATGTCACCCTCTCCTCTGACAGTTTTATTCTTCTAGAGTAACGAGGTCATTTCCATACAGGCTCTTCGCAGGTTGTGAGAAATGGGTAGAAGACAGGGACTTCATCAGGATTTAGAGCCATTCATCAAAGTGAGCTGGATGCCCAACTCACATACTCTCATTACGACAGTTGATCTCCATTCCATCTCAGGCTTGGTGAAACTGATACTTTTGGTTGCAAAACCATCAATGGACATTGCCAGAAAATCATATTTCCTGGAGAGCAGCTTCAGGAGGTACCAGTGGAGAGAAGTGCTATCGCTATGTTTGGCTACATTGTCCCGAGGATTTACTTAAAAGGAGCCAGCGGATATTAGGAAGGAAATATATCAGTTGACTTCCCCAAAAGATTTGGGATCCTGGATTGAACCCAAACCTTTTCTGAAGGCCTTATCAGACTGTGACCTGATTCCGTTCCACATCAAACTCAATTCTATTTTTTTCCTTTCTTCCGAACAAAACTTCATCTCAGCATGTTTTGATTGGCTTTCCTGGTATGTCAGGAGTACTGGGAAGATCAACATAAGTGCCATACATGCTCTCCCTCCAGCTGATGCTGACCAATACAAAGCTTCAGACCCAAGACACCAAGAAAATGTACACCACGATATGCAGACTAGAAAAAACTGCATGGTCCAAGTGGGAGCTCTCTGAGGAGATGATGGACATCTTGAGCTTGAGTGAAAAGTTACAGAAGAACTGAAAATGGTGGAAGACCCTCATGCATGGTCAGTGGAACCAGAATTGGGACCCTGTGCACCAGAAGTGCCTATCTTGTGCAGGCTTGGACGATTCCAAGAAGTGTATTTGGTATCTCCAGGTTTATGAGACTGGCTTGAAGGACAATCTTGAAAACAAGCTAATTATCCCTGAGGAAGACAATGTGATAAGCCCACTGGTATGTCCATCTCCCATCATACTCGACAACTCTTATACATCTCTGACACAGAATGGCTCTTTGACCGCCATTACAGAAAAATGTGTGTCATTGATGGACCTCAACCTTGACCCCATCGTGTTTGATCAGCATACCTATGACCAGTGTGGCCAATTTGTCATCCACCTACTTGACAACCATACAGGAGAGGAGGTCAGTTTCAAGCTTTGTTTAATGAAATTCTAAGTGGTTTTTGTGCACCCAGATCACTGGCATTGTTTTTCGGCTACTTGAATATGACGAAATTCAGCGACTGAGGGCAAACCAAGCCAAGATAAAGACATTGACGGCGAAGCTAAAATGCTGAAAAGCCTTCTCTGACAGGGACTATGGTGAGATGCGAGCCCTCAGATCACACCAACCTTCTGGAGGATGACCTGGGGATGGCTATGTGCCTTATCCTGCCAGTAATGTTCTAACCCAGGAGGACATTTGTACACTTTTCTCTCATGCATCAGTTTGTCTGCTTTTACCACTGTTGTTCATGCACTGGAATGCCTGATGGATGTCTCATAGGACATTGAGTGCCTACTTGCAAAGCTCGAGATTCATGCTCCCTCTGTTACGGTTTTACTCGTCAATGCGTTTATTTCTTTCTTTGTCATCTTTCGGACTCATTCTTCTCCTCACGATGGGACAACCTCATCCGATGTCTTCCGATTACTCCCTACGATGCTGTATTGTCACTCGGCGGTTCCCCCCGAGTATGACTTCCGTTCTGTCCCGCTCGCTGTTCTTCCGCTCTTCCTGACAGCGGGACCCTGTTTCTCTTCCGATTCCTCTTCTTCCGTATTGTTCCGATTTGCAGAACACCTACCTTTCCTATGGGACCCGATGGTCCGTGCAAGATTTCGCATCGTATAAATACTCGAGCTTTGTATAGTAGAAACCCAATCTAGTTCTACGCAATTCATACCACGTTTACTGGAGTTCTCCTCACTCGAAGTCCTCTCTTCTCGTTCGGATCTCTCCTCCTTTTCTCTTGCGAAGAACTAGGACTTCGTGTCATCACAAGAGGACCCTCTATTTGGGTTGAGTGCGACATCGCCGACTTCGCTTTGCTTAAGTCGACGACTATCAAACAGAACACTGCTCACTCTTGTTTCGCTCTCTACAACTGCGTTAACTCCAGTTGTCACGGTAAGCGTAACAAAAGAACTAGATTTCTGATTAGGTCCTGTTCTTTAACAGAAGACCTCGCCCATCATATCGTGGTTTCGCGCTCCACCATCTTCACCGGAGTCTCCACCAGCTGTGGATCTCCCATCATCTTCCTCATCATCCGTCCCCAGGCTTCCTGATCTTTGGAAGCTTCCTACCGGACATCCAGACTATCTTCCACTCCCCAGGAGACTTGCCTCTCTCGAAGAGAAAGGAAATTACAGAAGAGCTCAGGAAAGAG
>JBBPJL010001063.1:0-11507 GCA_038088675.1 Xanthoconium separans
AGCTTTGTCGGATGTTTTCCCACTACCCCCCACCCCAGAGGCGGTCCCCATCGCCGGTGTGTGGCACTTGTAACTCAAACCATCATTTGATGATGATTGTTTCCACCTCCAGTGGGTTTGGTGGGCATTCAATATTGGATTCGAGGGTCAAATCTTGAAACATCCTCCCAACTCCAAATTCCACTAATGTCTTCTGTCAACGATCTGAAACGTGCAGTCAAAGCAAATTGTTCAGTCCTGCGCAATGTGTCTGATGACATGCTGAATCTATTCAAGATTCCAGTGGAGGTCCAATCCTTGACTAAAGTCACAAAGTTCTTGAACGCTACCTCCGCATTCCTGCCAGGTTCCGCATGCGAGCCTCTGGAACCAAACCAGTACCTGAATGAGATCTTCGGTGACTATCCTCTCTGCCAGTCACTAGAGATTGTTGTCAAGACCATTCCTGAAAGTAAGCGTGGCTCGTACAGTGTTTACTCTTACTCACACAGACTCACAGGACCACCAAACAATGTTCCTGTAATAGACCATATGCTAGCTGATGACTCCATGTTGATTCTGCAACACCACCGCAATTTCATGAACAACACTCAAACAATCGTACCATCCTCCACCGCTAAAGCATCCACTTTTCAAGGACTACAGGACAACTGCCGGACGGCCATATACGTCGGTCGTCCTCGTGGTTGTTACGACATCTTCCCTACAATCTTGCTACATCCAGTTTTTGGCTGATTCGTTCACGACTGCAATACTGTTATTCCAGAGTCAGAGGAGAACCGTTTCATTGAGCGCCTCGTGGTCATTGCCTCAGAATTCTATGAAAATGAAGCGAGTCAGGTCCAAGCTGTTGACAGGGAGTTTCAAAAGTACGGCCTACCCTTCATCACCACTCAACTGTCGACATCACTATATACGACAGATAAAGCAATGTATGCCAATGGCCACCATTTTGCGATAGTTGAGTTTAAGAATGAGATAGGTGGGACATTATCAGACACGTATCACCAAGCTGTGCATTATTACTTCAAGTGGACGAGAGAAATGGCCCTTGATTTTTGGAAATCTCCCCTCCCATGCCTCCTGGTGATCATTTTGGGTCAGTTTTCATACAATCTGATCTTTCCACATAAGCTGAGCGCTTCTTATGCAGGACCGTATGTTGCGTTTGCCGGTGCTGCATGGAACCAGCGTCCGACAGCACAATTGCTATCAGACTTTATTTCAATCCCCTTTCATCCCCTCCATCCCCTTCATCGCGAACGTGTTGCACATCATTTCATTGCCCTTCGGAATGCTGTCAGTACACTGAAGGAATATTACAAAACTCTTCTCAAGCCGGCTCCCATTACTACCAATCTCTCCCACCTGTTCCCACACTTGACCAGCTACACGTTGATTCAGGATGGCAAAAAAAAGAACTTTGAGTACATGGGCCACATCGACCGGCTCCTTTTTCATGGAAAGCAGGGTGACCATGGCGATCCCATCTGCATCAAATTCGTGCAACTCTATGGTCAGGAAGCTCATCAGTACCTTGCAGGGTTGGGGTGTACTCCACTCTTACGGGGGTTCGAGTCAATCAGTGGAGGGTGGTTTCTTGTCATCATGGACATGCTCTCTGAATATCAAACACTGCAATATCACCAGAGACGTGAACCAAAACCAAGCACTGTTGAAGCCATACACAAAAATCTGTGCCTGCTTCACCAGGCGGTTTATGTCCATGGTGATATCCGTGACACGAACATCATGGTTTTCAAGTCAGGTGACCATCTCATGTTTGTCGACTTTGATTGGGCGGGCAAGGCTGGCGTTGTAAGGTACCCGGGTTGTGTTAACTTTGAAGACATAGACAGGCCTCAGAATGCTCGCGATGGCCGACCGATCACGAAGGAACATGATCACTTCATGATCAATAGGATAAAGGCACTGGAGTGTACCAGCCATGCCCAGTGTATAGATGTTGAACGCTGAGCACTGAGCCCCAATACCACCACTGCACCATGACATTGCTATTGTAGCCCTCCACCATCACTTCTTCTTTTCTGGCCACCGTGTGTATGCCTTTGTGTACGTGACATCAGCAAAATAAATAAAATCTTGCTTGGCCTTGCAAGCCTCTCAAAGCTTCCACGGCCACAGCCGCCTGTCACACTGTTGGCTAGATAGGCGGGGACTTGTATTTATTTATTTTCTTGTTGCCAGTCACCTGCCACCAGGATGCCCGTGGACACACCCGTTCACCTCCTTTCCCAAGCCATCAATGAGCCCAATGACTCGTTGGATGTACCCGCCCACCTCCTGGACCCCTACCGAGGTATCGACAAGCCCAGTGACTCGGTCGACACACCCATTCACCTCCTGGGATAGTCGACGAGCCCAATGGCTCACTTGACTCACCTTGGCCCCCTCCTGGCCATCTCCAAACCTTTCAGCAAGCTCATTGGCCCACCCATCCACCCTCTTCTGGTACGTCAACAAGCCCAATGACTCATTCAACGCACCTTCTTGCCATCTGGACCCCTCTGACGCGTTGAGGAGCCGAATGACTTGCTCAACACGCCCACCTACGTCCTGGAGCCCTCCTGATGCATCGACAAGCCGAACGGTCCATTCGACATGCCTGCCTACCATCTGGACTTCTCCCAATGCGTTGAAGAGCCCAATGGCTCGTTCGATGCACCTTCGCCTCCTTCTAGACCCTCCCCACACGTCGACGAGCTGAACGCCTCATTTGCCATGCCTGCCTGCTGTCTGGACCTCTCCCGATATGTTGAGGAGCTCAATGGCTCGTTCGACACACCTTCGCGTCACCTTGGACCCTCCTGACGTGTCAACACACCCACCTGCCGTCTTGACCTCTCCCAACGTGTCGACAAGCCCAATGGCTTGTTTGACGCACCTTCCCCTCTCTCTGGACCCTTCTGACATGTCGATGAGCCGAACGGCTCTTTCGACATGCCCGCCTGTCATCTGGACCCTTCCCAATGTGTCGAAGAGCCCAATGGCTCATTTGACGCACCCTTGCGACGCCACCAACACGTCAACTCGCCCACCTGCCATCTGGACCTCTTCTGATGTGTTGATGAGCCCAGGCTCCTCCTTGGACCCCTCCTGACATGTTGATGAGCCCATTGGCTTGTTTGATGCCCGCCCGCCCTGTTTAGACCCCTTCTGGCGTGTCAACGAGCCGAACGGCTTGCTTGACACACACTGGATCCCCTCACATGTAATTATATTTTATCATGTGTCGATAACCGCGAAAACAAACATGCTGTGCACATTTGTTGCGTTTGTGAGATCCGTCGGGGAATCCTGGGGTCGCCCTTGCTTACCGAATTGGGCAACCATGCTAGTGAGGGCGGCGCGCTCATGTCACTCTACAACTCGATCTTGACGAGTGTGAGCCCCGAGGCGAGTTCCATGGTCCGGAGGGCCATGGGTCTGATTATTCTGAGTGAATGATGAGGAGAAAAAATTAGAGTAGTCTAATACAATGTATGGTTTTCTACCAATTTGAGTAAATCTACTGTAAATAATCCTACCTTCAATGCTGCTGTCTGGTAAGTGGCATGCTGTGTGGGTGCTGTGTCTGACGTGATGGCCATGAAGTTCTGGGAGGCATGGGCAAGCACACACACTCGGCCGATTGCTTGTAATTTGACGATGTTAGCTGAGGGGCAGGAATGTGCCTCAAGGGAGAAAAAAATATGAAAGAAACGTGACTGGTGGGGCAAACAAATGAAACAAATGAAACAAACATGGCCAGCCAATCAGCATGGCTCGCTTGTGTTTGTTTTTCGGCATAAAGTAACTTTACCACATTTTCAGTACACTTTACACACTTTACTACAATTTACACCCCATTGCAAGGCCACGCACAGTCGAGCATGTTGAGTGTCTATCCAGGTAGACAGTACTGTATGTAAGGAGTGTTCAGAGAATTTTTCTTGAATTTTTCCCCACTATTGTGTCCTGCCTGTCACCCCATCCATGCTCAAGCTTGACCATGCTCACCAGGATTAGGTAAGCAGCAGCAAGCATGGCTGACCTGAGGGAACCCCAAGTCACGTGACCTCCAGCCAATGGGAGCATGCACAGCACGTTTGTTTTTCAAGATAAGTAATCTTAGTTGTTACAGAAATCCATGGTTCACCAGCAGTACCACCGGACCAGACCACTTCATTCTTTTTCTTCACCTTTCCTCAACAGACAGGGACTATGTTTACCTCAAGGCTCTGGCAGAAGCCTTACTATTTGCACAAGTACTCTGGGAGTACTACCATCGTCGTCCTCGTCATAGGACACCTCAGGAGTCGCCATACTCTCGCTTATGGTCAATCAGCGTTCCACTAGACATCTTGGTCATAGACGGGCTAACAAGACCTACCCTGAAGATGGACACCCATTCCTAGCCAACCCTGGAACCCTCTGCCTTCCCTTCGTTATTCCGCTCCTCGCCAGTTGCAGGAGCATGACTTATCACGACCCGGGCTGTCCCTACAGCCACTGTACAGCCATATGGAACTCCGTCCATATATGGCAATAGATGCATTTCTGATCATCTGTGGATTCTCGTGCTGATCCTCATCGCCCCGAGACAGCAGATCCCCTTTGATCCTATTCCTAGTTCTTGATGGGATCCCATTCTTGATCTCCCATCACATGTACCGCCCAATGGACTCAATAGCCATATAGGGCACATTTCATCCTTTGATCCTATTGATACCCTTGATCCCCTTCCACTCTTCATGACAATGGGACTCCTTTTGATCCTCTTCGTTCCTTCCCATTGTGGGAAGCCTATTTGATCCTATGGATCACCCTTGACCCTGATGGTCCATGCACCATCAGTCTACAGTATATACAGAGGTACCTTTGTTCCCTGGTATCTCTAAGCTAGTTTTATGCCAAGATACCTGCCTGTATCACTACTGCACTTCAGTGCCCTCTTACTTGCAATCGTATTCTTGCCTACTGGTGTACTGGTAGAGGGATCCCTCTAGAGTCTCATCCACTCTTGACATCGCCTCTATTTCACGACTTCCATCTTCCGGCCCTTCAAGGCATTAGCTTGCACTTGTACCCTCAAGACCTCTCGTCGGTCTTGCACATCTGTGCTTGACCTCTCCTATACGTCAGATGGTACCCGGCTGGGCCAGTTGGCTCACAGTACATCAGGTTGTATTACTGCTCACTTCATCTCTCACTACACAAACGGTTGCAACTAACTTCGCTAGGGCATCGGCTCGCAGTAAGCGTAACATTAGTTATGAAATACATAGTATGTTTTTAAAACTATTTAAGTGAACCAGTGCAGAAGAAGGGAAACAACATCCTGGGTCTATTACTGTACCTGCACGAGTCTGTCTGGTCTGTGGCACTGTGACTGCTGTCACAGGCTGTACATTCTTGTGCAGACAGCTCATGATTTGCTGATATGGTTGCAACTAGTTGCAAGGCTAGTCAAGCCTTACTAGTTCACTCTAGGTCACTCCAGGTTGTACAAGTAGTACTATTTCCATCTTGTATGCAAATACAAGCTATGTAGGCTATATATACATGAAGTGTATGAGTGACCAAACCAGCACAACATCATCAGCAATGTAACATAACACTTGCCATCACTTAGGCACTCCTTGGCCACTTTTTGGCTGCTTATGACACTTTTCTGGTCCAAAGTTAACACGAGCTGCATTAAAGGTCACAATAGTATAGGTAATCAAGCACACATTGTGATAAGCAGTTGCTGTGTAGATCAACAAATCAATAAGTGGGGACAAAATAGACAAGTGGTGATGAACAAGGAGGATTATTGATTGAGCAAATTCAAGTTATGAAGCCATTTTGAATGCATGATGATCAGCAAATTTATTGATATAGAAGAGATCAAAACTATCATAGGAATAATATGGTTGAAGATGGGTGGGTACAAAGTGTCTCCCATAAACAGGAATGAGGTGTGCAGCCAATGTGGATGATACCTATTCCACATTGGTGCTGTTGATTGAACTGTGGGTGCACCAACCACATCCCAGTATCTTCATCTGGCTGGTCCTCAATGAGATCAAACCAGTGTACTGCTACACATGGATAATATGTGCCCTTGAAATTGAAAGAGAAGAAAGTGTCATATCTCTAATTTTGGTCATAGCTATCAACTCCAAACATCTCTGGTTGGACTTATTTTAAGAAGTCATTCTCAATCCATGGACTTCATGCCGGAGTTGTAACTCTGGCCAGACTTCCTATCCCTGTTTGTACTAGTTCATTTCATTTCATCCCATCTATACCTTGTAACCCATCAGCTTATATTCTCCCCCACTGTCACTCTTGCTATGTCTGACTATGTCATGCCACCCACTCATTCATTGCCTATATTCTATGCACCTTGACAGCTCTGGTCTGGACTTACTCCAGACCTCAGTATATACATGTAAGCTCCTTACTTTGTATCCTAGTACTCTCAGTCTGAATATTGATTTGGTTTCCCTCTCCTCACGTCTTGGTCCTCCTTGCTCTCTTTTGCCCTCTTCTTTTACTCCTTGCAAATATTAGGGCATGGGATTGACAAGGGCATGACATACATGTCCTGCACCAAATGTCCTACTCCGGCCTCCATTCCACATGTCTGCCAACAACTTTGTTGGACCTCTGTCCCCTTTCTTTATTTAGTCTCGGACCTCTATCCAGACTTAGCTTACAGGATCCAGACTTAACAGTATATTCAAACTGCACCTTGTCAACATCCCTTCCTATCATGTCTTACTACATACCCACCTCTCCATGCACTACATGCAGGCATTTCCTTGAAACCAGGTTTGGTCCTTCATGCACCATCCCAGATGAATACTTCAGCCTCACCCAGCAAGCCATGCCCTCCATCTCTGGTGTGGCTTGGTGCACCCTGCTACAGTATCTCTGCTCACCCCGCTCCCACATGACTTCTCCTCTATTGGTCTGTGTTTTAGTACTGTTTCAGATGAAGATATATATGGTGATTATCACCCAGAAAATCCAATTCCAGGAGTAGGTGGTGGTGGTGATGGTAGTGGTGGTGACAATGGTGATGACCCTGATGACCCTGGTCACAACCCCGATCCTTTCAGATCAACAACTCTGAACACCAAGCAACTCTTTGGAAATGATCCTGGAGATGATGATAATGTCAATCAGGTACCCCTAGTCTATATGCCTTTTGATAGGCTTTTCCAGGCCATTGAAACAATGACTTGCAAAGTGCTCCATTGCAAGCCCATGATGAGCAAAACCAAGACAAAGGTCAGAGAACCAGACAACTTCGACAGGTCTGACCTGAAGAAACTCTGGCCCCTCGTTGTTCAGTGCAAGCTCAATTTTCAGGCCAATCCAGGGACCTATAGTTGTGATTGGAGCAAAGTCACCTTTGCCCAGTCATATCTCAAGGGTATGGCACTCGACTACTTTGAGCTGGACTTGCTTGGAGCAGCACTGGCCTGAGTCTGACCCTTGTGGATGAACAACTAGCAGTCATTCCTCTTTGAGCTCTGGTTCAATTTTGGCCCCACAACCCTGTCACTGAAGCAGAAGCTCAGCTCAAGCAACTGTAGATGTATGAGAACCAGCGCATCACCAAATATGTCATGGAGTGGAACTGTCTGGCCAATCAAGTCTGTGAATGTGTTATGCTTACTGTGAGCTCATGCCCTAGCAGAGTTAGTCGCAACCATTCGTGGTGAAGAAGTGAAGTGAGCGGTGATACAACCTAATGTTCTGTGAGCCAGCTGGCCCTGCGAAGTACTGTCCTTGAATGGAAGAGGTCTAGCACTGGAGTGTGCAAGATGGAGGTGGAGTCTTGAGGGTACAAGTGCAAGCTAATGCCTTGAAGAGCTGGAAGATGAAAGGGGCTTGAAATGGCAGTGATGTCAAGAGTGGACAAGACTCAAGAGGGATCCTGCCACCAGTACACCAGTGAATGAGAATAGGCAAGTAAAGATTCATAGGACAAATGGAAAACACTTTATCAACCTGATAGATCAATTTGATGGATCTTCAGATATTCCTCAGCAGTCCAACAATGGAGAGGACCAATGAGAATCCAATCTCCACAACACAACTGGTGAGTGGACATTTACCAATGACATGGCAAGTAGTTCACATTGCTGGATCTCCAGATACCCCTGAAAATGTTTCTGACATGCAGGTCACACAAATCACCCGTGCAAGGGGTCATCCTCGGGGTTCACACTCTGTGAAAGGTCCCCTATTCTATGAATGCATGCAACTGTGCAGTCAATCAACCTCCACAGTCACAGGTATGTTTGACCAGACCATTCATATATAATTCCATTGCATGGAAATTTACATACACCACAGGGCATTGTAATCGTGCTTCGTCAAGCAAAGGTGACACAGACAACCCAGAGGAGGATAGTAATAGAACTGAAAGTGTTATCAAACCTACAGTATGCAACACAGGTAAACAAGGCAGAGTCCACAGGGACACTCGATGAAAAGGCAAGAAGACTGACAGGAAGACTAACGTACTGGCTCCTCAGTTCTCTGTCGAGATTGAAAAAAATACCGACATGGACACATGCCATGCCCTGGCTAATATAACCCTAACTGTGAGCCCCAGCAAGGATAAGAAGAAGGGTCTTGTCGTTGTAAATGCAGATGCCAGTGATAGCGAAAAGGAGTGCAACAGCGACAGCGATGAGAGCAAAAATGATGGCAGTAAGGGGACTGACAGATTACAACACATTTTGCTCACTCTCTGTCATCTTAGAAACTCTTGCACCACTTGGTAGGATTTGCGAGATCGGGCTACAGTCTGATGAAGTCAGTGTCAACGCCCTTTGTTCTCGTGTCAAAGGAATGGCAGCACTTTGTTGCAAGAATGGATTGGTATTGCACAAGGAAGTATGTGAAACTCTTCTTTTTTAAACAATATTTCATTCTGTTCAATCGACCTCATTTAGGTGGTTGATGGCTTGATGTCTTTGCAAGAGTTAAGCCAGTCTAAACCTGATTTGTTTGTCAGATGGAAGACTGCTTTAGTCCACAATGTAAGTGTCTAATATACACTATTGTGTTGCCAGTTGTAATCAAATCCTTCCATAAAGAAATCCTACTCGAAAGATGTCTTAATCATGGGACATTATTTTGGTTGACTAATGGATATGAATATCAATGTCAGCAAAGAGACTCAGGATGGTTTTGTCCTATTGGCTGAAATGATTGCATAACTGAATGTTCAATGTTTATCTTGAGATCTAGACGTCCTATTTAATACATGAGTGTCAATGGAATGGTAGTTATCTGATTGATCTTGCCAGTAGTCAGATGTGTGCCTTGAGCAATTAAACCATGCATGTCCAAGTATAAATAGTTTTTTATAGTGAACATGCCAATGACAAATTAAACCAGCGACTTGCTGACATGGATAACTCTGGCAATTCTAGATCTAATACATCCAAGCAAAGCCCTCACTGCTGAACCAAACTGCAGAACCAACATAGCTAGCTGTTCATTTGGTTATTCATAATAACTGCTCAGCTTGCATGGTCTTGTGTTGGTGATCCATTATTCAGATATCTTCCCAATGAATTATCCATGAGGCTTGCTATGGTCCTGATGAGTAACAGGGAATAATGATTCAATCCTGGAGAGGGAGCCAAAGAAATGCTACAACATCCAAGGAAGGCAGTATGTAGAACTCATAGTGGCGTTTGCATCAAGACTTCTAGAACCAGATATCATAAGCTCAACAACAATACTGAAATTCGTCACATCCACTTGGTACATGTGGTGCAATAATAGTACTCATATTGACCATTGATCTCCAATTGTTTGAAAGTGGCTGCACTAATGGTCTCTCTTCAGGAGTTTGGGAGCTTGTCAACACTGAGTATCTTCATCGCCTCAAAGACCTTCCATGCCATCATGATGTCCTTTCCATTGCCAACAATACCATCATTTCCACCCCGTTGAATGGGCATGTGCAATATTGACTGGAAATCAGTATCCAAATTCACATCTGGAAGGCTGGTCTTCTCTTTCACTTTCAATAGAATGTCTGACCCATGCGAAGGAAGACTTTGCTCCAAGCATTGGATGTGACACCAGGTGCAACATGTACGGCAGTAGCGCTGTATGTCCTTGTCTGGTTGATATAACTTGTAGCATAACTGACATGCATTGGTTGACCCCTGAAAGACAAACAATGAGCAGTGGTGGTGTATGAACAAGTGTGGAATACTTACTAGGATGTCATAGACCAAAACTTTCTTTGTGGACCGTCCAACCCTCACTGCCTTGGTCTTCTTAATATCCATCTTCCATCGCATGTACATATCCGTTGGTCCAATGGTTTGTCCTAGGGGGAATCGTTCATCGAACTTTAGGATATTCTCAGTACCTAAGATGTGGTCATCATCTGTTGTTAGTTAGAAAGGTCATTCCACTCACGTTCAAGGCAGGCTGCTTCCACGAAATCCTTGTCTTGTGACAGTATTAGCTCGTGTTCTCCCACATACTGTGCAAACCTTTATACCATGTGAGCAGACATATGATGATTTGACATCAACCTACTGTTGGTTTTCGACATGGGTCCTGTTGTGATACCATTGCACCTGCAGCCAAGGGATGTTTTCCACCCCTCCCTGCTACACTATCAAGCTGTCCACATGATAGACTATGAGAACAGATGCTGACCCTCTTTGACCCTGTTTCCATTCTAATATCCAGCAAATGTGCATGCCATTCTTCATCCATCTCAGAGATTACAACAACACTAAAAGCACAATTAGATGGATTTACACATCATACTGTTGCAAAGACTTACTCTTCATTTTTATGGAAGGTGTGCATATCTTAAAAGATAGACAGGTCATTTATTATAAATAATATGAAAATGGGACACTTGCGACCAGTGACTTCATTAGAAACTGGAGAGAACGAGAAGGCATGAGCATGATGAGTAGCAGCCCAAGGAGAATTTCAAAAACACTGACCTGTTAAGGTTGGAGAGCTTTGCATCGATTTGAATTCTTCCAAGGTAGGAACTGGAATGTGCTGAGGCATTGTTGGATGGGAAACATACTCATACACCCCGCGTCTTATAAGGTGTGTCACAGATCCACTAATCGGAACATTTATCCGCTATTTTGGTATTGCTTTAGGCGATTACTAATGATGGCCATCATATTTACTGTGCTACAAGGTACTTAATTGGGTGACGTGTTCGCCTAAAAGCCGGTTAGGTGTGTTTATATAATTAGGTAACCTGCTTGTCTATGCTCCGTGGTCGAACCTGACAGGGAGTTGTAATCTAGTCAAGATCAGTATGGTATATATGCCTTCTGGGTTCGGTTGGTGCCCTCCATTCAAAATTATCCTCCTACGTGTCTGGCATGCATCCTTTACACCATACTTCTTCTATCTATGACAAGAGTGAGGAGGGGAAAGGACCTGTGTATTCCTGTGCATTCCAGGATATGATCAACAATATCTGTCAAGCTAAT
>JBBPJL010001064.1:0-11498 GCA_038088675.1 Xanthoconium separans
TTCTGAAATTTATGGAATTGCTGGGTTCTCAATCAACTTAATTGCTGGACCACTGAAACTACTGATTGTCTGAACATATGAAGTACTGACATGACTTTACTAATAATTTAATGTCACTCTAGATTTCCAAACATATGAATTGACTGGCTCCAGTCAATCCAGTCCAGTCCAGTCATTTCAGAACTTTTGTAGTTTTGCTGATGTATATCCGCCGGCGCTGCCAGTGCCAACCGCCAAGTCCCGGCCAACATCCGCCCGACCGCACTGGAACATCACCACTTCCATGGGATTCTACAAATTCTAATAATGGGTCCACTGTATCTCTTGACAGTACGCAGAAAAAGGGAGGTGATTAGATCTCCCATATCCGATTTTCATTCCTTTACAACTCACCATTCTTCTCACGATTGAGGGGTCTCGCCCTTGCGTCGACATACTCTGACATACTCTGACCAGAGCGCTTCTCACTCGGTCATTCACTGACATCGAGGCAGGATAAGGGTTCGTTGCTTTATGTAACTCCAGCATGCTCTGACCCACAGGATGATCTACCTGTCAGGCACAGTCGGGGGGTGTTTGGGCTTATTTCTGTCGGTGACAATGGTATGCTAGCTCGAGCACTTTCCTTTTGTCACAGGCGGGGGTGAATTGCCGCCACCATCAGGTCTGACATAACTTGCAAGCAATTCTCCAATCAGGAACGACTGACGATACACGGTGCGGCTGTTCTGACTGTTCTGATCCTCCGCGGTGGGGTAGGTCTCCAGTGTGGAGGGCCCCTTTCGCATATATAGGTGGGGTACACAAGAGTTGGAATCCACGAACCACACATCACAAAGCTATACCTTGCAATTCTCTCCCGGCCAATGCACACTCCCTACCACCGTGAGCTGAATCATGGACGGAGCTCAAATCTCGGGGCCATTGACTACTGCATTGATATTGACTTCATGTCTTCTGTACGTTCCGAGCTTGGGCTTCAAAATTTCACTGAATGACGAGCTCCATCCAAGAGCGGAACCACAACGGGAACACAGGAACATGGTACTGGTACCGGTACTGAATATTATGCAAATGCATCGTCGGTCAACGGGTATATAGACTGGTATGCTGCATCCCCTTTGGACAGGATCACCTCAGGGCCTATGTATTCATTCCAAATCCAACTTTGTCGCCCGGTGCAGATGTTTCAGGGGGGTTGTGCAATATCCACTGTACGAGTTACAACGTCATTGTCGTTCCGTGGATTTATGCTGACAAAAAGTTATTAATATCATAACCAAGATTGACATTGCTCCTGCGACATATACCCACAGTACTACTGCAGAACCTGGGACATTTTCCGTGTCACACTCCCACCCTAGCACATCACACACTCAGGTCGTTCACGCAGGATTGGAAACGGCACCTTCGAACGTTACTATTTGCGGTGACCACTGGATTACATGCAAAAACGATCTAACAGCGGTCGAGTATGCCTTGTGGAATGATACACGGCATACCAAGGCGGAAGGTCTCGTGGCAGATAACTTCACACACGTACAATCAACCGAGGGGTATGCGCATCGCTACCCTGTACTAAATCCAGACATGGTCGCAGCAGAGCCTGCTTTCCAGATTTCGCTTCAGCGTGAAATGGAGGCATTGTACGGAATCGTCAACGACCCCAAAGTGGTTGCCGAATTAGCTCCTTCGGTTTGTTTTACGATTGTCTTAGATATACGACAGGCGATGAACTCAATTCACAGGATCGCATCACGCGCAGCGGGTCGGATGTCTCTGATGAGTCTTTGAAAGCGACAGAATCAGACGTAACCGCGACAACAGAGACGTGCTCCCCGCGAAGTTGCAGGTGGATTTCCGCCGGTCATTCCGAGACCTGCAATGCTCGGATCACATGGGATAATGTCCCCTCACATTTCCGGCATTTTCATGCCATCGATAAAATAAGCCAGGATATCCAGATATGCTGCCTGTGGGAAGGATGCAACAAACGGTTGAAGCGGAAATATTTCGTCAGGCACGTTCGCGAACGTCATCTGGGCCTCCGTAGAAGAAAGAAGTGCTGATCGGGAAGTTCAAGAGGAGGGCATATTTCATTCTTTTCCACGCCTGTAGGCGACCATGAGAGGTTCGAACTTGCCGATATTTATCTTCGTTCTAGGGATATTCCTATTGTCGAAATAGTATGCTATCATTTACTTTACTAACTATAGATAGTGCGCTAGGTAGCGTTTCCCCAGTTGGCCGCGTTCTTTGTTATATTCATTCACATACGAGACCAAAGTCGTGTTAAACGTCGTACTCGGCGTGCCGATAAAATGTCATTCTCGGTCCTGGTCTGTGTGGAGTTGCGAAGAGGCGATAGGGTGAGATAAAAACGTTAACCTGGGTCGCCGTACCGGCTATGTCAAGGTGCGTGACCATCTGCGATGTGTCCGCTGACCCGCAACCAAACAAGGGCTATGCCTTGGTCGAATACAGGATTGCCATTGTCAGGTTCTGCTGGCAACTAGTACATTCCACGTCCATACACCAACCCCAGTTCGTCGGCAATGAAATTGCATTGTGCCACGCGATACCCACGATATACGCTCTCCGTCACATTCACCACCGCCTCGTTTCCCCCACCATACGCCTCCCACATGACTGCCGCCCCCTCATAATTCGGACTCCGCGACCACGCCATCTCCGTGAACCGCTTCATCACCTCCCTCGTCACCTCGACCTGTTGGGCGCTCAGCGGCTGATACAGCCCGTCCGTCTCCGCCGTCCCAAACACCCAATACAGCTCGTCTGCATGACACACCCGACCGCGGCACATGGCTGGATTTGGCGTCAATGGCGAACCGAGGCCGGTGGCAAAGAGCGCGTGATAGGCGTTCCCGGGGTTGGTCGTGTTCGATTCGAGCGCGGCGAGGTAGGTCGACGGACACAGAACAGCCCAGTCTGTCAATAGGTGTGCGAGGGTCGACACCGCACCGGACATCCCTCCCTCGGCCGGGGCGGTTTCGTAGGGATAAAGCACTGTCTCGTTCAAGATCTTGGCGATCTGGGTTTGGTTAAAGTACAAGGGGAGCATTTGGACGTATGCCGACGGCGGTGCGGTTGGAGACAACGTGCGAGGGAGGAAGTAACAAAAGTCACATTCGGTGGTCGACCAGAGGGTGGGCACGCGAGCGTACATGCCGTCTCGGATGCTACTCGCGATGTCATTAAGCACGTAGTCACCATCAACGACGATGTCCCAGAAAATTCCCAGATCAAAGGACGCTAGGGCCAACTGTTCAGCAGGTGTGGACTGGACGCATGTGGCATCAGCGTTGGAAAGCACGGTGGATGTGTTTGATGCGCAGCCGAGATATTTTGCGAGGGTCAGCGACGTGTCGAGTGCAAGCTCAGGTGAGTAGAATGGGTCTGCAGTGCTGAAATCAGACACCACGATCGCAGCGTCTAGCTATGTATCAGGGTTTACAAACTACGGAATGAAAGACTGACTGACCGAAAAGGCCTTGTGTATACTTTGGGTTCATTCCAAGAAGGTATCTTATCATTGTTCCGCCAGCCGACTCACCAAAGACCAGAACTTTTGTTGGCTATGCGGTGGATCAGATATCGGGTTTGTAGATAAGTACGGAATCCCACATCTCCACCGAAAGCCTCAATGTTATCTTGTACCCAATGCAATGCAAGCAAGGTATCCTTTAGCGCGGCATTTGATGCATTGAACCACCCAAAGGCACTGAGACGGTAGTTGATCGTGACGAGAACAACGCCTCCATACGAGACCAGATTAGTGCCATCATATATGTTGGAAATAGAGTTTCCAACATATCCGTCGGTTGTCATATTGTAGGGGAATGGACCACTATTCCCAGTATTGAGTCCACCCCCATGCACTAGTAGGGGTACATCGTCAAGAAAGGGACGAGAAACATGAGATGCCTTACGGTAGAACATGACAGGCAATTTTGGGACAGCACCCAGTGGATACCTACGAACAGCAATTGGCGAGTAAATGTTCAAGGTTAGACAATCTTCGTCACTACGTAGTACATGGCCATTATCGACGTCAGGGGGCTGTGCAGGGTTTCAGGACGAGTGGACATAGGCTGGTCAACACCTGCCTGAGCACAAAAAGGGCCGTAGGCAAGAGCGGTCCGTACGGTGCTCGAGGAGACATCGAGCGGTGTTGGTGGCTGAAAACGACCTTGTCCAACCGTCGTTCTCGCGAATTTGATACCCAAGAATCGCCACGTAAACTTGTCGCGGAAGCCACGAAGAATACCTGCTTTGGGTGTCGATACATCGATCTGCCTTGTAGTATCGTAGGACGTCACGTTAGAACGCGTCAACGGTGCAGAGTTTGTGCAGAGGGCAAGCAAACGAGCAGAAGTGCCGAATTTGTGATCATATGAAGATGTGCCGCCCACAGTGAATACTGCGCAGTCAGCTGAGAGATGTTTGAGCACTGTGCAAATCATGTAAGGGTAAAAAGACGAACAGTTGCCTGCAATCCAAATGTTCGATCCTGGCGCTAACGAGGTTCCATGTCTGTCGGAAGCGAGTACAGCCGTAAGATTCTCAGACGTAAAGCCTGTGGTGGTTGGATGCGGAAGCAGCGTCTCCTGGAGTTGAGCACAGGTGGAAACAGCCTCGGAACAAGTCATTGGTGTTTTCAATAAGAGTGCACCAGCCCGGTTCAGATTGGACGGGTCGAGATCGTTATTCGAGATGATGACCACGTCAGTTTCGAGTAAGAGCCCATAAATCAGTGGAGATAATACAAGGAGATTGCTCAGCGTAGTGAAAGATTTCATGAGGGAGAGAACGCGGGCCAACCGATGGTCCGCAAACGTGAGGTAAATGATGGGTGGGTTTTCGTTCCTGAGATCTTGATCCACCTTTTAAACTCCCTTCAGAGCGCTTTATAAGACCTGCAGCACCTTTGACATCTAAACGTTCATTTGTCCCCAGGTCCATCTCTCCTCCCCGTTTGATTTGGAGAAGGCGACGTTCTGGTCACTGGAGGTAACAGGATGAATTGCGCAAGGACCTTCAATGGCTCGACACTCTCTGGGTCGCCTGGGTAGGGTCGCTCACGGTGTTGGCTCTAGACGCCGACAGTCGGAAAGGAGAAAAGTGAAACAATGGAGATTGCCGAGCGATGAGTGATCTTCCAACACTGAACGTCCAGTGTGGTTCTCCAATTGTGACTTGCATACATATTGCGGTTCAATAGTACGGAACATTGAAGACCGACAGATTTTTCGATGGAGAAGGGGGGTCACCTGATACGCGACTGTCACACGACGGTGTCACGTCACCAATGCCACCTCCGTTTGCAACGCCCGCGTGAAGATATTTATCGCGCTCATTGCTGCGGCAACACATGTCCCTAGACTTACGAGTGGCATACGCAATTTCCACGACGATTGACGAGGAACATGACCTTGTATAGAAGATGGAAGCAAGATATGCTCAGAAGCGCCAGTTCGCAAAAACCATTGGAGGTCGCGCACCTGCCAGCCCATGTGACCACTCTTGTCCGGTGATGACACCATTTGAACGGAATGGTGAAGGCTATCTTGAACATTTGCGTTCCTTCGATTTATAGAGCCTGGAGGGTGGAACGCGGCGGCGGCCGCTCAATGACAAGCCAACAGGAAAATTTTCCAGCTTGGGTCAAAATGTAAGATGGCCTTTTGTCATAGCATGGAAACGCATACAAGCAGTCAATCGCATACAAGGTAGATTTCTCCCGTATTCTCGATCCATTCCACTACATTGCATTGTTTACCAGCTCTATGAACAAACTTGGATATCGCATACGTATATCACTGGCGACGGAAGCCTTCACAACGCAGTGCTACGCATCATATCTTGAGTCCCTTTGGGTCGTTCCCTTCACTCCCACAACAGGTAAAGATCAGGTTAAACTGATACTTTTCCGCCGCCTCACCCTTGCGTTGCTGGCCGTTCACCACCGTACTCAACGGAATCGCCTGAAGCACAATCTTTCTCGACATCCCGCCAGGAATGAATGCCCTTACAAGCACCATGGGTCTCTTTCCATCCCTCGCCACCTCCGCCATGCGTTTCCACCGCGCGTTCGAAAACGTCTCGCACCCGCACTTGGTCCCAAACGGGTTCGCGTTCGTCCCTCTGGCATCGAAGACGACATTGACCTGTCCACTGGTGAGATTGAGATCGACCAGTGTAAGCTTCGAAGGGTGAGCGCTCAGACGTTCGTGGTGCTTCTTCAACTCGGCGAGGATGACTTGATCCAGAAACTTGAGATCCTTGCTGTGTACGGTCGACATTTGTCCGTCTATGCGTGTGCAGTCGGTCAATCATACTTGCAGACGGATACGCAAGATTGACGTACTAGTCCGTATGAACCGCTGGTGAATTTGCACGCAGTATTGCTTGTGCCTTCCGTTCTCCCAATCGTATCGCTGACATTTTCGACTACAGTAATAGGCGTGGAGGCATCCTGCACATCGTTTGAATCTTCCCAGACACGTAGATTTCGAACACTGCGATCTGTCGTCAGATGGTGCCCAATGATGAAGACGAGTATTCACCATGTCGTTTTGGCACGTTTGAATGTGTCCGTTGGCAACGTCACGCCTCACTAATCTGCGTCGTTCGTCTACTGTATCTTTCAGCTTCTTCCAAGCCTTGTATAACTCCCCGCTTTTCGAAAGTTTCGCATCCAACTGTTGCCCTATTGCCGAGTCTACGGCGAGTGCAAGCTGATGCAGGACGGAGCGATAAACCGAGTATCCAGGGAGAACTTCTCCAAGCAATATTATTGGCTCTCGATGCGCCAGAGGCTGTTCTGCATACCTCAACAGGACTTCACACTTGAGGAGGGATGCGACGAGCCCACGTTCGAGGGCCTGAGTGAGAAACGGGAACGCATCCATCTCCTCGATGCGCGATCTGAGCAGCACAATCGCATTGATCATGCATCGGGTGGCCAAGACCCGCATGTCACCCTTCCATTCGCGGTCTACCATCAATCCAAGAATCTCAGAGGCCGCTTTGATCGTGCCTTGGCGCATGAGTGCGAGACGGATGTTCTCCCTCAGAGAAAGCACAGTGATGATGTGCAAATCCCAAGCGATACAGCTCAAGTCAAGTTCGTCCGTGTGGGAGATCTCACGGTCGAGATGACAGAGCGAGACGGTTGCGATGAGCTCGGGTTCGCCTTGGAACAGGCTGAGGAGGTTCACCCAGTCGATGGGCGAGCCGACTTCGTGTGCGATGAGGAAACAGGAGTTGAACACGGCAGATTCGCGCTGGGTGTTCACCCCGGGATTCCAGCTGGAAAACCGGGGGTCCCTGGTTTCGATGAACCAGAGGTCGCAGATCATCTTCATGACCTCACGATCGGTGGGGATGCATTTGGACCAGGACATGAGGAGCCGGTCGCGGACGAGTCCGAGGAACTCGAGGACTGCGGTCTTGCAGGTGTAGCGCATGTCTATGTCGATGTCTTCTTGGGTGATGATCTCTCGGTACAAGTAGAGCACCCATCGGCGGATGTCGGGCCACTGGGCGCAGAGGCTCCTGGAGAGCTGTTGACCCATGTCTTTGCGGGTGAGCCAGAAGGTGAGGGTGACGCCGATACAGATCAAGGAAGCGACAGTGATATCGAGGGATTCGAGTGGGACGTCCACACCGACGGCGCCGCGGGGAATCTTGTTCGCGTCGAGCTGGTCGAACATCAGGGATACAATTCGAAGGTATTGGGCTGGTTTGCATGTGGGGTCGCTGGCAAAACTGGTGAGTTTGCAAAAGGTCTGGATGGAGTGTGTGACGGCGCCGCTGATAAGTTTCTGTGGGTTCACATCAGCGATGTAATGCTGATTCTGGCCTTGAAACAGACTTCAAACTCGGCATCGGAGAGACGCTGAGGCGGTGGTTGCATTCTGGCGACGATGGCGATGGGTCGAATGTCAATGGAAAGGCTGACAGGGTCAAAGGTGTACAATGAGAAAAGTCGCACGCGGTGCTAAGATAGCGTAAGCCAAGATAAGATAAGATAACCGAGGGCTTCAAAGACTCAGGACTTGCTTTTGACGAGTACCAATTTATGCCAGATTACTTCGCGGAAGTCGTTGGTCCTCCACATTTGGGGAAACAATGCACACCAAGTTGCACGTATCACATTGGGAAAAGCGATCCCGCTACTAGTAACAACGGTTTAGTTTTGATCCTTGCGATGTCGAAGATGGGGATAGCTTGAGTACGTTCATCAGTGGCTCAAGTCGTGCGTCATCCATCAACTGCGTTGACCAGGCAGCAACACGTCCCTTCCATGCAATTCTTGCTGCAGTGTCTGAATAGAAGTCACAAATTTTGCAGCAAGAGACGACAATTCATATCGCGGCTTGGCGCGCACTTGGGTTTCATAGTCTCGCGCATTATGTACCCCCACATCTCCAACCTCCCTTCCCAAACCAACCCCCTCCATTCCGTTCCCACATCCCCCCGCCTTCAACAACGTGTTCGCCCAGCGCGACCACACGCACACACACTCCTTTGCACCCCCTGCATTTCGTTCTCCCATCGAATCGAACGGTCATACTGAATACTTACCTCCTTCCGTAGTTTTCTAGCTCTCTCGGGCTATCTTGACGTTGAATATGCGGCAGCCCTGCTCCAAATCGGACGCCAATTGCGTGAAACGCCGTGAGTCAAGGCATGTCGTTGACGTCTTCCAAGCAGCCATGCGTCACGGTGTCCTTCTTCTCGGGTCGAAACCCCATCGACGATATGTGCCCTGTGGTCACTCTTACTTTCGTACGTCATCATGGAAATGAATATACTCTTGGTCGAAATATGAAACGACTACCCTCTCTGCATTCCTGCTTTGCAACATGACATTTCATGCCCTACTCGGCTACAGTCTATCAGGCAATGCATCAGGGTTTTGCCACGGAGAGAGTCGGGGCGAAACTGACAGAGGGAGCACACCAAAACAGGACACTTACTACTGATCAGCCATTCAGACAGTGCGTCTGGACTGTCAGGGTTAGGCAGCGGAGAAGTCCCACATGATTTGCGGTACGCATTGCCATTTTCACGCATGTTCAAATTCGTTCTGACGGTCATTAACTCATGCTCTAGGATTCGATGCTCACAGTCCAGACACGAACGCCTTCTTTTCGCGGGCCGAGATGCCATCGATAAGACGTACATGAACTGTGGTTACTGTCATACATGCGTCAAGGAAATAAATACACTCTTGGTTGATTTATGAAAAGACCACTCTCTCTTTGCTATTCTGCATTTACAACTTTTTGATCGTCACGGAGGATCCGTTGATCGTGACGCTAGTCAGAGGTCTGACTCCGTCTTTCGTCAAACAAAAGGGTCGGGTTCCTTCAGGCATGTAGTAGATATCCTGAGAAGTGTTGGCAATCGCGTTGGTGAACTTCACAGAAGTGAAGTGACTAATGTTCTTATCATTGTCCTGGCCGCGAACGACAGACCACCATACATCCGCCTGGCAAAGTGGATCAGTGTTCATGAACTCGGTCTTGTGTTTCTTGGTGTTGAAATTTTGATAAAAAAGCGCCACTCTCGTGTTGCTAAGTGCGGTCACGTTGACCATGATTCGATCCCCAGTGTGGACAGGAAAGTCGGGGACATGGTTCATGTGCCCCTTGTCCATATAAAATGCTATGAACGACAACCACGAATGAGACAAGCTGCAACTCCGTTGTTTCAATCTCTTTACCTTGGTAAGATGTAATGCCATTGAGTGTCTCAATGTAGACCCCGGAGTGAACCAAACTACTGCATCTCCAGTGGTCGAAACCAACAGCGACCGTGAAAACCGAATCGTTTCGGCTTGAAGCAGCGGGGACGTGAAACGTGCCAGTTACAAAATCGTATGTTCCCTGTCGGAAAAATGGCGAAGGATGAGTTCACGCAAGATACAGTAGAGAATAAACTCACGTTATCTCCCTGCAAAATAGCGCCGCTCATTACTGCGCTTAAATGATCCTTATCACAGCTTGTGTTGTTGCGACCATTCAGAAATCTTGGGAGACTGCTACTGCCAATGTTTCTGGCAAAGAAAACTGAAATGAACATGAAAGTAAGGACGAGGGTATTCTGCAAATGCATAGCGGGACTGAGAGTGGAGTGTGGATGCAAAAAAAAACGGTCCCTGGCAACCCCAGTATCAAACGGTGTGTTGGAGATCCAGCCCAACATTATGGTACATGACCAATTGACGTGCGGTCATGGAGAGCCAGATTCGGGCCACTGGCCATGACCGCGCGTGAAATTGGGCAAACTACATACAATAACCCTTGACATAGTGATACAACATGTACACTAACAGGAAGAAAAAATGCAAATGACACTGCCCTGGAAAGCCGGCGATAATGCCAGTGTTAGCGGCAAAGCAACCCACTGGGCCGTACAAGAACGCACCTAGCGAGACGAGGGACAGGATGAAGCTCGGTGACGACTGAGCTCGGTCTCGCCAGGCGGAGCGCCAAAAAAGGAGGTGGCGCGACCACGGCAAGGCGCCTTTCCTTTTACGGACACCGCGTATATTTGACGCGTACCCGCGTTCACCTTTCCTCCAGTCTCGTACCACTCGACTGGTGTATTTACCTTCTGTCTGGCGTCGTGTCCCAACACAGTGTTTTGCAACCTGATATTTATATGCCAGGCTGAAGGCTATCACTCTGGCACCGCACTTCTCTGAAACACGCACCCGAAACTCTCGTCCGGTGACCTGACCCCAGGGCCAGCAAATAAAAAAAACTTGATAGCCGAGTTTCGAACAGGACATGATCCCGTGCGGTGACATCCGCTTAGACGCTGCAACTGTGCAACTGCAGTGAGTGTGAGATGACAGTGCACATACTACTGGATTGCGCCAGGGTTTGGCCACGAAGAGAGCCGGAGTGGAATTGACAGTGGGAGCGCAACAAGTCGTCGCTGCTCTTCGTCAGTGGCTTAGTATGTCTCATCAGGCCCGATAAGCCTTGAAACATGATATGCGTTTGGGCTGTCAGGGTTTAGCGACGGAATCTGATTGGGATTGATGTTGAGGAATGACCTGCGGTGAGCGAAAACAGTTTTGTACGACGGTCGTAATCCTAGTAGGATCCGATGCTTGCACGAACGCCTTTATGGAAAACCCGCCCGGGTCTCGGATACGTCGCTGTCCACCTCACGACCACGACCTGATGTCACGACGCGACGACAACATGAAACCACCGTCACCCGCACATCCTCTTCCTTCACCGGGCCCACCTCATGACAACGTGCAGACGACGAAGACGACGCCCGCCGCCGCCGCCGCACGCGCCATCTCCCCTCCCTCACCCTCACGACAACGCCAATAATGACCCCACACGCGCCTTCTGGCTCCCCTACCTCACGACGACGACGACGACATACCCCCTTCCCCTTCCCCCCCCTCTCCCCTCGCCCACCTTGCGACGACACGCTGCCCCCGC
>JBBPJL010001065.1:0-11496 GCA_038088675.1 Xanthoconium separans
CAGCAAGTGCACGCGACGCACTAATTTATTTGCGGTTGCCGGGTGCAATGTATATCCCAATACATTCATACGCGACAGGCATTTACGTCTTTTGACGAGCCGGACGGCGACCATGATAAGTCATCAGTCAGTTCACAGTGCATCTCGCCTCAGAAAAGAGAACTAGAGTGCCCTCTCTCATGTTAATCGAGTTGAAAACGCCGCCATGTGTGAACGAGAGGGAGGGTGATGGAAATGCGACGCTCGACTCGTTGACACAATTTACGTTGCCATTCGGAGAGCTGGCATCTGAAAAAATGGCCGGTTGGAGCGCTTCAAGAGACCAAAAAGTCCAAGTGTCCTGCAATTTTTCATTTGTGCGATAGCACGGTCAGGGACAGTGGGAAGAAGCGCCATTAGGACAAGGGTCAGAGAGCTCAAGGAGAGGATGACACACGTTCTGCCAGGCTCGTGTTCACCAAGCTCCTCGCTGGAACTGCCACATCTCCATGATCAATGTCACGGAGAGATGACTTTCCTTGTGGGCAAGCCTGCATACTGCCGTGTGTGCGTCTCAAGCGCTATGAGACAGGGGGTAAGAGTAGTAGTAGCACTGCTAGTCCCTTTCGGGTAGAATCTATATTGCCAAATCTGTACTAGCATTTTTCCCACGGATACACCAGTGAGAGTGGCGGATCTGAAAACAAAGCTGAGAGAGCAGTGGTGCGATATTGTCTTAGATCGAAACGTCCACCTCCAAGGTGCTGTACAGGCTCAGTACGCTAGCTGGATCCGCCCGCGCCACTGCGTTGGAAGCCTTCCAGAGATCCCCAATTTTGCAGCATCCATGTGCATGGACGCCCATTCTTGCTGTATCACATTAAGCAAACATTAAGCGCCTGGATCCTGTGGGTGTTCCAGCACCGCGTTCCCCTCGGATAGCATCCACTCACACCCTAAATCGGACACGATGTGAACGCCACATCCCGGGATGAGGACTGGGGTGTCGCGTGTGGGGTTCGTCCGGCGAACTAGGAGAGCCACTTGGCAGCACTCCGCTCGCCCAGGGGTCTACCATGAGGCAACGGCGCGCGGTACACTCACACGGCGCATGCATGCACCTCGCACCAAAAGTGCCGCCCCGTCCATGGACCGCGCCTGCCATTGCGCGTATGTACCTACGTTCGACCGTCCTCGATGACGGGGCTCAACGAGATTGGCTATGCACCCTCGAATCAGATTCGCGAAATGAAACGTGTCCCCACGGGTTGGGGGCACGCGTCACAGGATCCCACCCCCCCTCTCAATGCAAGCTCATCATCATTGATATTGAACTCAACGTCACCGAGCCAATCTCACCAATCTTGGGTACCCGCCGCTAAAATGAGATGCGTCATGCTATGGCGTGGTACGTATCAATGACGATTGTACGGTCAGCCGCGTTGATTGTTTTTCTGTGGGAACCGCGATCCTTGATAGTGATAGCGCGCCGTGGAAGAAGCCGAAGGGGGAGATGTTGATGGCCCTCGTTGGAAGCGAGCAATGATAGCAAAGGTGGTCAGTTTGCCTGAGATTGATTGTCTGGCCCACGGTCTTTTTCCATGCCGGGCGATCGCGAGCCTTGATCGAAGTACAGCCGCATGGATGGCGATTTCGCCCTTGGGTTACCTTGGGGATTCAATGTGAGCCCGGGCGTGCTCAGTTGATTGAGGTGACATGTGTCTCGACGGTGCGTTTCATCCAGGATACAAGGTGATGAAACGACGACAACCAAGTTCTACTTTATAACGAAACAATATAGCAACTCCTTGGCAATAACGCACGTTTCAGGTAATGGGTGTGGAGATTACCGAAATGAATCGAAGGTTACCGGGCATTGCTCCCCGGCTACCCATCGAGATTGTACGTGTTCATAGAGATTCGCCGTGGGGAGGATTACTCCGGACACTGGTCGCCAGGATTTTCGATGATGGCTATGCACGAAATGAAATGTCTCGAGCGCAGTCGAGGGCTTGTTCGAGCGTGTAACACATCACTCTCAGGCCAGCGAGGATCCCATCGGTGAGCATCAATTCTCTACATGCACCTTCCTTATTCGAACTTCTTTCTAGTGATGTACATCCTGCTTACGGATTGATCTTTGTGATCGTCGGATGCAAATGTCATTTGAATGACCATCACGCCGAGTCAGTCAATCGAGACGTCAGCTCGGCACAGACATGACTCTTTTCCTTCGGCGTACAAGCTGTGCACGTGTATGACGTGTCTCAAGGTCAAAATTGGCTGGCTACCATCAAAGATCGCGTGTCGAGCACACGACAACCGGTGGGTCTACGTAACACCGCTCCTACACACCTTGACAACTGGAAAACAACCACTTCGGACCGCAAGACACTAAAGTCCGCGTGCGGTGATGTTCCTGATCTGATCAGTCGAGCCACAAACGAAGCGTCCCCAGCGGGATCTTGGAAGGTCTTGACAGCACGACACGACGTCCAACACTCAAGAGAGAACCACGGCGTTCATCAACTGTCAATGTACACTGGATCGTTCAGGTATGGATCATATATTTCCGCTTTTAGCCCGGGAAGAACTGATAACAGACAAGCGAAGATGAACTATGAACTGTTTGAGAGACAGGCATCGCCATCTCTTCGCGTTCGCAAAAATCAAGTCGTCTAGTTCTGGGGCCGTTCTTTCAAGTTACCATCTTAATCTCATTGGATGGAGCATCCGCGAAGCAAGGAAAGGAAACCGAAACCGACTTGGCTTCATCATCACCATCGTGATGCTGATGAGTGAGTCTGACAAACAGTGTATCGGTAACCAGTCGAATGGCCGGAAAGGCCGACCGACCAAGTAAGAGAGATCACACGCCGCACAGCCGCAGCGGTTCATATGATGCTTGGATGTCATGATTTCGTGTTTGTCCGGCTTGTGGGACTTGTCCAAGGAAGGGTTGGATGACTCACGACAAGGGTTCCGAGATGCCCGTTCGGTATTCTAGGTCCGATGTCTGCGTCTCGCGATATTTTCCGCGGGTAGTTCCAGGCCGTAAAGTTACTGTATTCAGCTAGTTGGATGTCCTTGTATGGGATATACGGTCATTAAAGAGGGGGAGGGCGGAAAGTGCCGATAGGACCAGCAGATGGCGCACCATGCTTACTTTGAGCGATAAGATAATCTGACCACTTCCGCATTGGTTCTACTTTCCGAGGGACACGGGGCTGAGAGAACGTGGTAAACGGATTTGGGGGACGGCCGGGCTCGAACAGACCCGGGACGAGAATGTATGCATTGGTATGATGGACGGGTGTCTGGCGTTGGCGCAACACGATCATAATCAGGATCAGGCAAGAGCGATAGCACGATGGCCGACGTACCGCAGACGGAGCTGAATGGCAGGCCGCATCTACCCATTCGTGACTGATAAGGGATAAAAGCTGCGGAGAGGGAAGGAGGGAAGAATAGCCCAATTTTGCGCCGTGGTGGAATGTGGGGAAGCCGAGGGGGGGGTGCCTCTGTGAGTACAGCTAATCGAGAGCTGCGGCGTTTGCTGGGGACTGAGACACTATTTCCAGTGGCTAGCTGTTTCGCAGCTGACGGTGCCTGACGTGGGTCCCAGTTCAATCACGGTCGTTTATCTCTCTGAGAACGTGTACCATCGTGGGGGGGACGTTGGCACCCTGTCGGACGGCGCCAAAAATGGCAAAGCTGGCAGATCAGGCGTCCAAAGGTGAGACCATGGGTGTGTGTGATCAAGACGAAGGGCGGTTTGCGGATCGATATCCGTATGCTACGAGCTTGCATGTGGCAACTAAGCTGACATATCGTACATCCATCGATGAGATTAGTACATAAAAAAAGAGAATGGCACGCGAGGATCATGACGCCATGTTCTCGCGTGGGTTGAAAACTGTCCAAAGTGGCGGCTGGGAGGAACTAAAATGGAGTGTAGGACCGACTACCCTATACCCTCTGGCATGCCAGGAGGGGTCCCACAGGCGCGGCGTTTGCACAAAGGCGACGGAAAAGAGAGAATAGAATCCGTCCTAGAACGGGAATTATGGAGCTAGTCTTTCCACAGCAACCCCTTTCCATCGACACGACGCCAGACGGATATGGAAGGACGTGCTCAGCGGACCTAGGCATATGGGGAATGTTCAGCTGGCGAGACCCTTTTATGCACATATGCAGACATGTGTCTAAGATGGAGCGAGGTTCGGAGCTGTATGCAGACGGCCTTGCGGGGGACACATGACAGGTGAGGAATACAGGAGGAACACTGGATGTTCTGCGGGAGGGAAGCGGGATGGGTATGCGTGGGAGAAGCATCAAGGGGGCGCGCGTTCCCGCAAGGATGGTCTCCCTGGAATCGTGCGGAGCAAGGGAAGGGATTCTCTGAGAGGAAATATGACACGAGGGAGAGCCACCGGGAGAGCGCATCTATTGTTAGCGATTCGCGCTAATCCTAGTGGAGGGGAAACGGGATCTTATCTAACAAGCGATAATCTAAGTCATCTGATTATCAGAACAGGAATATTGATGATGAGACAGATTTGACAGTCTGCATTGTAGGACAAAGGAAAGGGCGAACAATGAATATTGAATCGCACAAGTGGGTCTTACTCCACAACAACATTTATGAATGGCTGTCAAGGTGATTTGTCTTGGGGACGAATAATAAAAAAAGTGAGAAAGGAGGGACCGTCGTTGACGGAGAGAGGTTCGGGTGTTCCCGGTACCCCTTCTGTCCCACCCTCGGCATAGCCCCAACAGGTGGACCACAGAAAAGCACAGGAATGCTTTGTTCAGAAACTCGGTGGATGATTGGGTGCGATATTGTGGAGATGCTTTGTGATGAAGGCAGCATTGCTTTGTGACTCAGTCGCGGGAAGAAACGGGCCGAGGTCAGGCGTGCGCGGGCGATGAGTCAGCTGGGTCGGGAGAGGAACCAATAGATGGCCCGGTGAGTTTCTCCCCCTCCCCCTTCGTGCGATGCTGTAGATAATCGAGCTGGGCATGCCTGGAACTCGAGGCGGGGAACGTGTGGGCAGGAGTGCCGTTTCCCTAAAAAGGAATGTGGGACAAGATCGCACGTGAGGCGAGATCTAAGATGCGGTATTGGGGAGGGTAAACTAAATTTGGTAATTTAGTCCACTTACGGAATGATTACGCACGGGCTCTGAAATGGAGGCCTTGTATTGCCCGAGCGCGTTGTTCGCTCTTTGTGTGTGTCTCTCTCTGACATATATATATAATCCCGCTCTCCTCCGTCCACCCCGTACCTTTCCTCCCTCCCACCACTATGCTCGCATACGATTCCGCATCAACGAGCTCATCGTCCCCCCCATCCCGCAGACATCGTCTAGTCCGCAAGCGATCCCCCTCCCCCTCGAACCGCCACGTGCCCCATTTCTACGCTCGCCCATACTCCCCCTCGTCCCGCGAAGCTGACATCGCGCGTCTCCTCGACCCAGCCTACGCATCCCCTGCCCCCTATTCGCCCATCAGCAAGTCCCCGAAGATGGCAGTCAGGGAGGTCTACGTCGACCCACACGGTGATCTCCACGATCCCGATTTTCGCGACTTTCCTCCTTTTGTCCATTCACACGTCCAGTCTCGTCGCCCGCGTTGGGAGGGCGCAGACCCAGAAGAGGAGGACTCAGACGACGAAGATTATCAACCCGAGCAGCGTCGCTCTTCACTCAACGAGCCTCAGCGACGCAGACCATCCTCTTCTACCGTCACCTACCACCCACCCCCCATCTACTACCCCTATGACGAGCCTGCCTCCTATGAATCGCGTTACCTAGCAGAGGACGAGGACGAAGAGGGTGAGCAACTCGAGCGCGCCCCTCTCAAAGAAAAGTCATTTTGTCGCCGTCCACGGTCGCCCATGAAGTCTTCCAAGGGCCAGGACGAAAAGCAGACCCCTTCTACCACGGAGGGTGATCAGATAGTTCAGGCGGATTCAGAGTGGACGTGCGTAGAATTGTTTTCGCTCGCTTTCGTGTGCTGACTCGTTCCTCCTAGTCCTACGTGCACTCAGAATCTCCGTCGCCATTGGCAAGCCATTACGCTCAGCTTGCGCTTCAGTCTCTTCAGGACGAAGCGAAGACTCCGACGTCGTATGACCGGTTGAGCAACACCAGCACCAGTTCTCGTCTCTCGCAGCACTCCATTGTGCTCAGTGTATATGCAATCCCCTTTTTCGCGCGTTTGCCACTGAGGGAACTCGCGACTTATGCCCTCCCTTCCTGATTGGACATGGGACGTCGCGCCATGCGCTCCCTCAGATCCGCATGCGCCACAGAACCAATTTTCTCACCATCCTCGTTTGTCGCCGCGCACCCTTGGATTCCCGCGCAAATTGCGGTGTCCACTATCTCATCCCTGAGCGCCACAACTTATTCTATCGACGGGTCCAGGACTTTTTTTTTCTGTTTCTTTTGGCTTTCTCTTTTTTGTTTTCTTTTTCTTCATCGTTCACACACATTCATATTATTATCTGATTTCCTTGATCATTCATGTTCACATTCGCGCGGCACACATTATGCATCTCCCACCCACATTGCTACGGATATCTATTTTCATCTATCATCTATCGCACACACACATCCCCTGGAGGGTCTTGGACGGTCAGAGAGGACCACATGGAGTGCACAGGGGAAGCAGGAGTTTAGACAGAAGCATGTCCACTATACGAGTGGTACGGATCTTACGAGTTGTATGCTACCCTTGCGAAGAATGAAACGAAATGAAACGAGACCATATGTTTCTGTGTGATTGCGAACCGAACAGAAATGGAACTCGATCCCATAACACTGGGTTTCAGTTGTGTGTCGTAGCATCTTCATCTTCGGGGGGTTCTACGCGAACAGAACCCCCCCTTCCGTAAAACGCGGCGTACTGGTAGCTTGTCATTTCGAAATTCCTTGACTGGTGTCATCCTGTTCTTCCGATTAGCACGCAACTTTTTGGTGGGCCCCTTTCCAATGAGTGTCGGCACCACCCGACATCGACACACGGCGCGTCGGCAAAATAAAAATAAAAAATAAAAAGCAAAAAAAATCCACAAAAAGAAACGGGATCAACATGCGTCGGCGCGTCGTTGTTTTACGTTCTTATCGCCCAGCTTGGGGCGGTCTGTGGCAGTCCGTCGGTGGTTAAATCGAGCAGGTTGAAAGACGCGCGCGCGTTTGCGTGTGACTTTATTTCATATTTTTTGTTTATTTTTTCCCCGCTCTACCCGAACACGATTGCGAGGGTCACCACTTGTCTGCTGCCCTGCACGTCGGACCTTTTCGACGGTCTTTTTCGGTCTCGTCGCTTGCTCGGTAGGGAAAGTGGATGCATTTTTAGGGTGTACTTTGGAAAATTTTAACTCGGTTGCTGTTGATCTATTTGACAGCCTCACGACGGACGCTACATCCCTGTCAACATCTCGGCGCGTTATGTGAACAGATTCAAAATTTTACTTGCTAGCAATCACCTGCAATCACACAGTTCGCTGTCTTTCCGGGAGCACTAGTGAACGATCGCCGAGTGTGTGACAGACTGAAAGAAAATCTGCGGAAATTGGTTGTCAGTTCACTTTAGGAGCCATCTCCATGATGTGCAGGTACTCATTCATCACAGACAAGCAAGACTGTTGTTGATGTGCGTCCAGTTTACGTCGAAAAAAAAACATGCAGCTCAATATTGACATATTCAAGGCTATCTCGAAAGAGGATGTGGGCAGTTCCTGAGGCTTGATGTGGCTAACAGCCGGAGTCGCTGCTGGACTCGCCGACTGACATGCGGCCGCCCCAAAACGACTCTCGTTATCCGTGTGTTTTCTTTCATCTGTGTCCCTATGAGGGTTTCAACAGTTCCTGGCAGGTAGCGAACAGTTCTTGGACGGACATCTTGAATATTTCTGATTCCGATCTCCGTCTTGTTTACCCGTAAAATTGGCGTTTTTTTTACTCAATTTTTCGCTCATCGACCACGTCGTTGGTGGGCATCCTTCCCTTTCTGTCCTTGTCGGTGGGACTGCTCAACCACGTAACCTCGGTGGCGACATATGGGAAGACCTAGCACGCCCTTTGCGTGCGTACATCTTGGCGGTCAAGGTTTCATACTGCATTCTCTTCGCACGTACATCCACATCCAAATCCAGGGTTTTCGCATCAGCCCTGGCCCCAAAGCAGCATCCCTCAGGAGGTGAAACCAGGCGTGCAAACATAATTTGATAACCATTTGATTCAGTTGGCCGTCGAACAAGACCTGGACCCGAGGACTCCACTGGCGCGTGTAAATCGCTCGGTTTTCTGACTACTCTTCTTATCCCTCACTTGCACCGCCAGCCTTGTTCTCCGAAATCCTGTGGTGCATACGTTGCTCGTCTACAAGCTCCACCAGAAGACGATGTATTGAGCTCCGGTATCGGACCTCGTTATCCCCCGGATCGCCGCGTGTTCCATCCCACCCGATATCATATCTAACCGAACGCTTCACCTCGTTTTCCAATGCAATCGCTCATTTCCCTTTCATCTTTCCAACGTTCGATAGCTTCACCGGCTACTTGCTACGGCTAAGTCGCTTCCAAGTCGTACCTGAGCTGCATCGCTCTACGGAGTCTTTGCCTGACTGCCCGTCGACGTCGTCATCGTGACCTGTGCGCCTGTATAATCTCCACGCTCGTTTCATTCCCGCGCACGGGCGAAAAAGTGGTTGCCTCGCGGATCCCGCATGGTCATTATCTACCTTCCCGGCGCAATACCGACACTGTTATGGTCCTGTGGGGGCTGTGGTTGCTCCAGTAGTCCCAGCCCTTTCCCCTTGAAGCTGTTCGCGCTACGGAGGTGAAGAAGCATGCAGGGTTGTACCCTCAACTATGACGGGAAGGTCGGATAATTTGTATTCCCTGTGGTTCCCTTACACGCATCATCAAGACGCCTTGGATGGTTCTCGAGAAGTGTTGGCTGCTATAGCATTGCCCTGGCCGGATATAGTCTGCGGGCTACCCCGCCTTGATTCAGGCACGTGGTCGATGATTTCTCTCGAGACCCACATCGACTCCCGATTGTTGCCTCTCATCTGGTCGAACATACTACAGCATGTTCCTGTGACGTATGATCACGGTGCGCCGCCTCTACCCACGTTAACCCTATACGTTCATTTTGTCTCCGCCTCCGCCTCAACCCCGCCTCGCCACTGCAAGCTTCCTCTATGACGAAGGGTGGGCGAGTCATGAATATGGCGAGGTTCATATCGGAAACGGCTAGTTCATTCCTCCCTGACGCCTCTCCCCGGCACTTGGCGAATTCCCTCACTGTAATCACCTCGAGGACGCCGCGTTCCTGCCTTTTGGAGTATGTCAGATACATGGGACGAGCGGCAAGACCCGGACTGGGGAGTGGGTAGGAGGGTTGGGTACCCATCGATCGAATCGGTGGGGAGGCTAGAAGACTTGCACAGGAAATGTCGTTCGTTTCGTTTCGTTTCTTTCTTGGCTTCTATGATGCAGGATACCTGTGCTGGTGCAATCGACGATGGATCGCGAGGCGTTTACAGCAATTGAATACGCACGCGCGCGTGTCTCTCCACACAAATGGGCTCCGGCGCTGCGGCGCAGCATATGTTCTTCAGAAATGAATGAAGGCCGGGAGTGGCGGGAGCGAGCCTCAGTGGATGGACATCGCATGTAACGGGTAGGCGTGGTCCGTTCATCATCCCGTCGTGTCTTGGTTCATGATTGTCGACGGCGATCGTTGGTACATACGTATCCCCGGGCTGCGGTGTTTAAACAGAAGCTGAGCTTCCGAGTGGCACGCTTCGAATCGTATGTTCATCATTGCTATGCCTCCTCATACGGATAGCTGTACGCATTCCAAATAGTTGGTCTTTAGGCCCGTCCTGTACGACATTTTCGATTGTGTTCTTGCGTTATAATATATAGCGATCACCTCGCAAGAACGGATGACATCATGATGAGCA
This sequence comes from Xanthoconium separans, assembly GCA_038088675.1. Taxonomy (NCBI): domain Eukaryota; kingdom Fungi; phylum Basidiomycota; class Agaricomycetes; order Boletales; family Boletaceae; genus Xanthoconium; species Xanthoconium separans. Next base: position 9,964 of record JBBPJL010001065.1, read on the forward strand.
TTCAAGGCGGAGAACGACTCCGAAGAAGATCTCGCTTTCTTTGTTCGAGAATCGAGTGCGTATTGGTAGCGATGGGGAACGCATGACGTCGGCGCGGCAAATCGTGCATAACATGACGTCTTGCGTTCGTTTGGAATGACATCAGAACAAGCCAATCAGAAAGCTTACCGTAGAGCGGCGTTTAGATAACGCATCCACGATATGTTACTTATGTACTGTATACTTATGTCGCTTACATATTGTATTCGGCGTCCGAGTTACGTGTGAAAGCTGAAAGAGAAGGAAGGGACTTCGCGTTCCGTTCGAATATGATTTTTTGTCAGATCTAAGGATTAAGTGAGAATGATTTACAGGACATGGAATGTGGATGTGGAGGCGGTTTACGTGTCATACCCCACATGCTCGCGCTGGATAATCAATGGGGGCTGGGGTTGGGGGCTGGGGCTGGGGATTTGCTTATCTCGACCCGATGATATGATCCATGCGCGTCGCTGGCAAGTGATGTAAATAACGTCTTTGTGGCTGGCAGCATCTTCTTGACGCAATAAATATCCATCGATAACCCATATCTTTCTTTAGGCTGACACGTATATTATAATAATGGCTATATATACGCGCCTCCGTCGTGGCGTCTTGTCCAAATGTGTGTCTCATGAAGATGCGCAAGAACGAGAGAGTACCTTGGACGCGAGGGGATATCGCTGACGACACATCTCATATCTACTGATAATCTTAGGCACGGCGCGTTAAATGAACCCTATCGTGGTGAAAAGCGTCACGCGTGCTGTGGTCGCCGCCACGCTTGTGCGCCGTGACCAAACGATGCCCTGGATCGATTTCCATATCGGAGACGCCCTTGGTCGAAAAGGGGGAACTGAATGGTGGGCAGATTTTCATAATATAGAAAAATTCTGGAACACGTAGGCACGGGTGAACGTATACGGACCCAAAGTTGGAAGAGCGTCACGAGGTACTGGGTACTGTATTGGTCGCCTTCATGCCTGTGGGCTATGATCAAACGATGCCTTTCATTCCCCTGTCTGAGACGGTCTCCAATGCAAATAGGAACAAACTGGACAGCATAGTTAGTCAACGTCTCATAATGTATAGAAAACTTGTAAAACGTAGACACGGCATGCATGAACCCTTTGTTGCGGCTGGAAGAGCGTCCACGCTCCATTATGACGAAACGATGCCTTCTACTGATTTCCTTAACTGAGACATACTTGGCTAAATGGGAATCGGCCGAACAACACACACCTGAGCGTATGACGGCAACGTGGCCGCGCAATGCCTCAATCAGACCGAAACAAAGGGAGTGGCTCGATTCAGCGGTCTGTCTGAGTGCGGTTGGACATGTGTATGGACGTCGGCGAGGTGTGTCAAGATGTTCGTACGACGCGTGTTCACGATCCCGCGGACGTGTCGTCGTTGGGGGGCGATTGTCCGCCGTGCATCGCGATACGGCGTATGCTCGCCCTGTGCCGGAGTGTGCCGAGTGCTCTAGGGGAGCTGAGTTTGGATTGGGTGTCA
>JBBPJL010001066.1:0-11493 GCA_038088675.1 Xanthoconium separans
GTCTAGGCAGACGGGATAGCGGACGCTCGCTTTCGCGGGAGTTATCGTGCTTATGTAAGTGATTTGTGTAATGAACAGCTGCTGAGGTAAGCAGATGACAAAGACGGACCCTGTGTGACATACGCACGCGACGCTTCCGCACGAATTTTGAGGACATTCACTGACCACACCATGTTCCGCCAATTTGCGCGTCTCCCACTTCGCAGGTGCCTCCATTCACAATCCGGCCCAAGCCCTCGACATTACACACGGTATACCCGCTCCGTTTACGCGCTAGGTGCATCGATAACCGTCGCAGGGTACTTGACTTGGTCGTGGACCTCCAATACTCGGCATATATCGCTCGATTCGGAAGCTGTCGCGAGTGGGTCTTGTTTCTCGTCTGCTGGGCTAGGCTTGACGATCGTGTTAGCACCCAAAAAGCAGCAGACTACGTCATCAAAACCTCCGAGACCTTCCGATGCGGCGACGCCTGCAACACCCCAAAGTGACGTGTCCGAACTGGCCCTCGGAGACGAAGATTCATCAGAAACGCCCGTAGACGGAGAGGGGACCCAGGGAGAGTCGTCTGGTGGTGCTTACAATCCAGAGACAGGCGAAATTAACTGGGATTGCCCATGTCTCGGCGGGATGGCTTATGGACCCTGTGGTCAGCAGTTCCGAGAAGCATTCTCGTGTTTCGTGTACTCCGAGGCAGACCCAAAGGGTATTGACTGTGTGGAAAAGTTCAAGGCCATGCAAAACTGCTTCCGTGAACACCCAGAGGTCTATGGGGATGGTATGTCAATCTACTGTTGAAAGTATGCCACTTTTTTTACTTTCGCCCAGAGATCATGGATGACGACGAGGAGGCATCTCCTGCGGAATCTTCGACTACTGAAATAACGGAAGTCGAGCTTCAATCTTTGGATAGCCTTCCCCCGGAGACGACGGAACAACCATCATCGTCTTCATCATCCTAGATTTATGGACATTATAGACACTGACTTATTGCATTCATAATCACTACTCAGAACCGATATGGCACATGGTACAAAATGGGAGTGAGCATACGGAACGTTATACAAGATTTTGGCGGGTAAGAGATCAATTTTGGAATCGTTTCTCGATGACCTGGTCGTTTAGCTTGTACCCATTGGCTGCAAACAACTTTGAATGCAAGAATGGTGATGTGTCATAAATGTCGTGGTCCTTGGCCTACCAGGGACGTGAGTCATGGGGATGCATGCCAATGTTGTCTCTTACCCTTTCTTCGAGCTCAGAGACATTGATAGTGACCAACTCTGGCTGCTCGTGCCTCTGCAGTTGGTAGAATCGCGCCTTCTCCTTGACGAGTTGCCCCAGAATGAAAGCGAGCAATTCCTCGTAGTCCCGGGCTTGTGTGACATACTTGCGGAAGCTCTAAGGACCCACTCGTTAACGAGTTGCACGCAGCACGTCACAATACACCCACCCGTTCGAGTTGCTTTTTAATTGTGAGCTTCTGTGCATTGACAAAGCTGTTGACGGCGACAGAAATAGCCAAGTCAATGTCGTCGGGGCGAACATATTCTCTGAGACACATCTTGGCACTGGCTTCCGCCATCCGAATCATGCTCTCCAGGTGACGTATGGTGATTGGGTATGAACCTGTCGCCAGGGACTCCCGTCGGAGATCAACAAACAGTCGTGAAAGCTTTTCCTGGTCCATGTCATACAATTGAGGTCGTACTCTCTCGCGAGCATACATGATATACTTCCGCAGAAGGTCCTGGGGTATAACCTAACCGACGGTCAGTCAGTTTCGCCCCGAGCGTGGTATGAGACGTACATCAGCATCCAGGGTAGTACCAACGTCCATCTCCTCTTTCTCGGGCGTGAACTTGGGGTGGCTACGCAGATGGCTGCCCACCACGAACCGTGCAAGGAGCTCATCCTGCACTGGGTCAACGGTATCTTTGACAACGCAAAGTACATCGAACCGCGAGAGAATGGGTTCCGTCAACTCGACGTTTTGTTGGAATGGTATAGTAGGGTTATATCGCCCGCGGACGGGGTTAGCAGCAGCGATGACCGCACACCGCGCACGGAGTGTTGTCACGATGCCGGCTTTCGATATCGAAATAGACTGTTGTTCCATGGCTTCGTGAATAGAGGTTCGATCTGCATCATTCATTTTATCGAACTCGTCGATGAGGCAAGTTCCCTTGTCAGCCAACACGAGCGCGCCGCCTTCGAGTGTCCACTCGCGCGTGACGGGATCTTTGCGAACGCTGGCTGTCAGACCCACAGCAGAGGCACCCTGCCCGGTCGCGAAGACAGAACGATGCGCAGTTTTTTCCACGTATTTCAAAAACTGAGACTTTGCTGTACCGGGGTCACCAAGGAGGAGAATATTGATGTCACCCCGGATGGGATGCTTCCGCTTGACATCTTTTGGGATACCACCAAAGAGGGAGAGCGCAAGCGCAGTCTTGATGTCTTCGTGGCCGTATATTGATGGGGCAATAGATTTGATGATTCGTTTGCGAATGCGCTCATCCCGAGCGAGGGTTCGAATTTCCTTTTCATCCTCCTCTGTTAGCCTGAACGCAGCGAAGAGGTCCTCCTTTTTGTTGACGTGGTTTGCTTCGATGATAGTCGAGAACACAGGAAAGCCGTTCTTAGAGTTGAGGGACGCATCAAAGTTGTTCCGGTATATTCCAGTCACTTCCTGTTTCTGAGTGAGACTCGCTCAATGATGAAAAACTGACAGATACACACAACTTCTTCCCCTGGCTTCGCCTGATCAATCAGATCCCAGAGGAGAATGACCTCACGATGCCTTGGAAGCCGTCCTGGTGGAACAGATCCTGGGGATTCTTGCAGGGTCATCTTCTGATAGTTGCGATACACTGTCTAGAGAGTGTGCGATCAGTGCAAGAGACGACGCCCACCGTTCGACTCACTTGCTCAGAATTGACTGGGAATGGACCTTTACTCTCGCAGTTGGGACAATAACTGACCTTCACTTCCTTGGTGGCATCTTGGTAAAACGGGCCCAGAACAGCACCGCATTTGCGACAGTCGAATTTCACGTATTTTAATTGAGGAAAGACGCCGGTTCGCCGAGTTACAACACCAGATACTCGAACAAGAGTGTTCAGATTAGAACGCCGCAGGTCACGAAGAGTTGAACTGAGCGGGAGATCAGCAATGCGAACGTGAACCTCGGAATGAATGCGTTCGTAGGAGGGATAGTAGATGAGGATGGCATTCAGCGCCACTTCGTCGAAAATAGTGAGCATCGCCGTCGGAGAATTGGTAAGGAAGTAAGCAAGAATGGGTTTCGAAACTGCAAGGTGAAGATACGAAACTTCGAGTGACTCAGAATTCGCTGAAGAGGTTGTCAGAATGGAGATAACTCTATTAGATGTTCACCTACTCTCTCCAAGGTTGCGGATACGTTGTCCATACACTGAATTTCCGTTCTCGTCCACGTACGTCATCAAAAATTGACGGAAATGTTTGACGATCGAACGGCGAACGCGATCATTGGCTATCCACTCGACAATCGACTTGGCCTTGATATCGCTCAGTTGTTCCAGGGGAATTTCCTGTCAAGGTAGTCGTCAGCAAACGTGACGACCATGTACGGAGCACCTAACATCATCTAGCCCATCTACATCATCCAAATCTCGGCGTTCATCATATTGACGACGAGTGCGTCGCTTCATGCGGGCTACACCGAGTCCCCCATCCAAGGCATCTTCGTCATCCATGTCGTCGCTCTCCAAGAATCGAGGTGCACGACTTCTAACCGCAGCGCGACCCCCTGCACGACCACTTCGCTCTAGTCGATCTCTGCGATCCATTTTCGCCTCCGCTGCCCTCCTGGCAGCGCCAGACATTTCGTCATACTCTCCCTCGTCATCGATATCTCGATCGGAGTAATGATCAAGAAGTTCATTTGCAGCGTATTCTCTTTCGTGGACCGATAGAAAGTGAGCGAGAGAGCCATGATATCTGGATAGACTTACTCCTCCATGCCATCCGCGAAAAGATCTTCCCCTTCCTCGTCCTCGCCATCTTCTAGATCCCTCACTGCATCGCGTTCGTCCACACTATCGTCGGTATCCGAGAATGGAGCTGGAGGGGACGAAGGGGGTAATGAAGATGAAGACTCGCGCCGCTGGGGTGTGGGATGTGGAGGAGAACTGCCAGGTATTCCAGGAGACCTAGCTCGTTTGTTACGTCTGGGTGTTTGAGACTATGATAGATTTAAGCAGGCTGATATGGAGGACCGAAATCTGGCTTACCATGATGGGCCAAGTGATGGTTAGCTGATGAGGTGGAAATAACGCGTCGCGACGCGTCTGGTTGTCGGAGTTTGAAAGCGTGTAATAGTTTTCTGATGATGATCGATAGGCAGACGGTGGTGAAGGAGGAGGAGGAGTACTTGCGCAAGGTACATCCAACCAAGGACGATATCCCAGGATGCATGTCCCTCTTAGACGGATTTCTTCTCTGCCATGGCACGTTTCTCACCATCTTTTCTCGTTGCCATCTTACATGTCTCGCTCAGTCGTCGGATCCCAAGTAAAGTCAATCTACAGACACGGACGGATGTCTGAATGTCGCGACAAAATGGAGGACTTCAAGTTTTGCATGAGTCTCAAATCGATGGAGCCGGAAGCCAAGAGAGACGCCTGGATCCACAGGCGTGCCGAATGGTGGGCCAACAGACGACTTGGAAAAAGCAGCGAGAACATTTGGGATATCAGGAGGTACGCATCCAGCAACCCTTTAACGACTTCACTCATCATACCGCGCACAACACTCAGGGAGCCTCTCTCGAACTGGCCGCCACCTCTTTCCGATGACGCTGCGCAATCTTCTGGCACGATTGCCTAGTAACCGACTCGGACATGAACGGACGTCCCCACTACGGAAATTATCATGGCTGTGATACCAACGGTCTACAATGTTTGCACCTTGGTGATGTAACGTCTGATGGGCAACTTGTTTGAACTGCAATTACCCAACCCAGCTCCACTTTGTGACCGCATAGCCCCCTGATGTTTGATGGTCATGACAATAATGCACGGTATATACATTCACACCACCCGGGCCATCTGGTTTCAACAACCCATGATGGCCTCACCATTGTCATGCACCACTCAGCCCTGGAAGGGATTTTATCTCGCGTATGGCCTTTGCAGCACCCTGCTGCAAATACCCCTATGGACTTTGCGGTATCTGTTACCTTCGTCCCGTCCATTCCCTTCCTGGTCATTGGGGCACACCATAGCGATTCAATTGAGCAGACAAGTTGCGCATATCTCTTCCGTGTAAGTCCAAGTCAGCTGCTCAGCAAGTTGCCGAACCTCAGACTTGATTTTTAGAACAGGGGGCATTGTCGGCCTGCCAACCCATCACGCCACTTTACCAACACCTGACGCAGAAGCTGTCTGGATTGAGGGTACTCCTCACCTCGTGATAGCAGAGCTGGAGACGTGGGCGTATGTGGCGAAAGTTGAGCCGGAACGTATTCCAGGTTATTGGTATAGCAGGAAAACTGGGACCCAGAAGCCCACAACACCGATCTCCTCTGGACAAAGGGTATTCTATTTTCTTCACGGAGGCGGATATATCCAGCTGTCCGCCCATCCAAACGACATGACATCAAACATCACGCGTGCTCTCATACAGCTAGACGATTCAGCCCCCCATGCACTTTCGTTGGAATATCGCCTCTCTGCTACCGTCCCACTTCCTGATCAAAACCCCTTTCCCGCCGCTCTCCTTGACGCGCTTGCTGGATACGACTATCTGGTAAACACGATCGGCTACTCCCCCTCAAACATTATCTTAGTCGGTGATTCTGCTGGCGGAAACCTTGCCCTCGCTTTGACACGGTATCTCGTCGAAAACAAAAACACCTCCAAGGTGCCTCTTCCCGCACCCCCGGGACACTTGATACTGCTCTCTCCATGGACAGATCTAAGCCCTTCACACGACTGGCCAGGATCTTCCATGCACACCAACACCGCAGACTATTTAGGATCCCACAATAGTGAACGAAGTCTGTATTCAAGACAGGCGTTCCTAGGACCGTTCGGTCTCGGATTCGCCTATTACAATCCCTACATCTCACCCGCTTCGTTGTTGATTTCTGATCGGCTGGCTCATTTCGGAGGCTTTCCGCGAACATTCCTCGTCACAGGCACAGCTGAGAGACTGTATGATTCAACGCGGACTTTGGAAAAGAAGATGGCAGCCGAGATGAGTGAAGGAAATGGTCAAGGTCAAGTCACGTACTTTGAAGGGCAGGATGCAGTACACGATTTTCTCATGTTCGAATGGCATCCTTGTCGAACCGCCGCACTGTTAGCCATACAGCAGTGGCTCGCCACTTGATGCATTCGGTGCATAGGATACATACACGACTACAGTTTTCCTTGGAGTTGTTTCTTAGAATACTCACTCCAATGTCAACGACGTTTCCACGTGCTTGGAATCGTTGTGGAAACCATGCGGGATATAATCTAAACACGACAGGTAGTGAACTATTATCAAAACCGATTGCATCTAGCCTCGCAAATTACGGTGGGAGGAAGAAGGGAAGAAATAGAAATAGTGTGTAAAGTCAAGACCATGAACCACGATAACGGAAAGGTCAGGGGTAAGGGACGCCTGCCAATCAACACGCCCACCTTACTGTGATGAGGTGTGTGAATTCTTCTCGTGTGCTTCCTCGGCGTTGCGCAATCCTCCTGCCTTCCAGTCACCCAGGTAAAAATACACTGCCGGAAGACCAACGAGAAGACCGCCGACGATGTTGCCGATATACGAAGCGATCAGAGATCTGCGACCGGGTCAAGTTAGTCCCACTGTCACCACACTGACTGGTCTGGATGCACGACTCACTTTTTGATATAGTAATCGGTGGTGAGCTTGAGAAAGTAGTGCAAAGATCAATCTAATTCCTGTGAAGCGATGAGAAGTACTCACATCGGCGTGGAGCATGATGCTCAATGGCAGTGAGAACATGTTGGCAACGACTGTGGGAATCGTAAGCTGGGTTGAATAACCTAGCTAAACGGACTTGCCGTGGTCAAAACCACATGCAACGAACACCTGGTTAATCGTTAGTTGTCAATGCGCAATTCTCCGTGCATGTCCCTCACTAACCCAGATCGGGAACCAAATCGCAATAATCTTTGAAAAGGTCTCCTTGGCCGCGGTAGATTGCTTCCGCGCAATGAATAAATAGCAGCTGAACATTTTTGCATGTACTTACCCAGATGGCCACACAAACCAACCAGTTGCAACCAATACCTCGGAGGAAAATTTGATACCAGGCTGGGGTTACCGCCTTGGCACTGGAAAAATATATGTAAGTGCTAAGTTCTCAGCGCGTGAGAGTGATGGACACACATGGCAAAAGTCCGGATATAACCAAGGTATGGTTGTTCAGTAGTAAGACCATCGACTGCATGTGGCGCAGGCATTCAACAAAAATTAAGCACAAATGGATCGTTGACCAACATTTCGCAAGAATACCAGCAAAAAACAGGCTTCCGACTAGGTTTCCGAAAGTGACTACGGGGTATCGTCAAATAGATCAGTCTTTCCAGCGAAGAACTGCATTACCTATGAGCCAATTGAGGGGAACACCCCACCATGGGATCGCCCCTTTAACGGCGGCCATGGGAAAAATCTATTACGACTTGAGATTTATCGCCGTCAACGAAAACAAACGACTTACCATGAGATTGCTCGTAAGTAGATCAAACCCTTGTAATACAATCCTGTCCAAGCAATGAGATGAGTGCAGGTCTAGCGCTTCTAACATCCTTGATCACATTACGAGACCAACAGGAAACACGAATCCTCCGAGAACCTTGACTAGACCAGGATTGCTGGCGGAAAGGCCTGGCGAGCCACCTGAGATGATGATATCAAATAGCCCACCAAACGACAACATGACTCCAGCCAGTACCTGAGCCTTGGATCAACATGTGCAAGATGAAGATTACGAACGACATACAGCTTTAAAGAAGGTTTTGTCGTAACGAGTGTTGTGTTTCGCCACAGCCATCTCGATGAGGGCAACAGTGGTCTCTGCGGGCTTGAGGGTGGATGGGGCGTCCGCCATTGTAAAGGTCCCGAAAAGCGATAGCGTCAGCTAGATGGAGGGAGGGAGGGCTGTCGGGGAAATGAGAACCCCGGGATATCTTTATAGTATTCCCATGGCGAGCAGGAACAAAACGGGGTCCTCATGACTTCGGCCGGCAAACACAGGGACAGAGTTTGGGAGATATATTTCACGATTGGTACTAACCACACTTCGTGAATAGGCCATTTGAAAAGCCTGTCTGATGATGGTCAGTAGACTACTTTGTTATCTGTGAAGGGATGCGAAAGTGGCAACATCCCACTCGCAAAGCATTGAACAGCAAAGCATCACTGCGCCATGATGGATGCAAGGCACGAGCCTCTGCCACTGGGTCAGCTTCCACTCACAAGCACACGGGGAACGGCAGTGGGAATACCTGTGCATCAATTTGGCTCCGGTTATAATTTCACAGACCGTCGTTACATCTGGGGCTATCACATCACGGCCAGTGGTAGGGCGATATCACCACTGACCGGCGATTTATTTGCGAAGAACTTTCGAACTGCCGTTCTTGAGGCCACACCGCAATATTTGCATACGCCTAGCGAATGCCATGAGGCTAGAGGTGGAAACAAGAACCCGGACTTCAAACAACATAGCATTGACAGCTCTTGTGTTTTGTGTGAAAAGGCTTTGTAAACATGCATGACGAGTGAGGCCCACCCAAGTTGAGATATTGATAGCCTCTTGCGCAGATCTACAAGGAGTAAATCTGTGAAAACAGTCCACTTCAAGATACGTAGCAGTACACTGATGGGACAGAGCCTACCAGTAGTGACTCAAGACAACGCTGTTTCAAGTCGTAAGCGTCCGCTTGAAGCTAGCCGAGCTGTTGACTTGGATGAATAGCTCTCACGAATTCCCTTCTGTTTCCACGAAGCGCCCGGCGATGTGCCACATCGGCGGGGCCCGCTTACTAGTAGCAAGCTTGTCGAGATCCAGAAGGTCAAGTTATTTGATCCAATTTTCATGATCACGCCTTGGTCCTTCCGAGTCTAGAGAACCCCTGTCCTTAGTATCTGGACGCCGAAACTTTTTCCTGACCTCGTTATAACATGTTGGGTATATGAAAGGACAATTACAGGAATCGGTCCCCCCGAGTGAAAACCGGCCGCTGGGACGTCAAAGAATAGGCTGTCACTTCTCTTTTGCCGCTCTCCAAATTGGTGTTAGAGCCTGTGCCACTGTATTGGCAGCAACTTCAAGGTAACCACGCTCCACCTCGTCTGCTACTGCTGCCCATATCTTGCGTGCCCGCCACCTATCTGGGTGGAATCTCCTATGACTCTTCTCGACAAACTCTTTATAGTCCTGCCACCGCATGTGAGACTTGACAGTCACAAAAAACGTTTCCACTGCCGACCAGTCAACATCTTCCACCGTCAGACGTGATGGGGCGTGTAGCACCGGCCACGGGATATCATGGAAGGTAATCGATTGTGCTGGCGTAAACTTGACCGCGTCGAACTCCTCGGAGAGCATTCGATAACGTTCTAGGGCTCTGTGAGTTGTCCAGGGCCCAGACTCCCACCGCTGCCTTTGTCGCCGTTGATGGTGTTCGCGTTGGCGGAGTTCTTCCTGCGCACGCCCCTCTGCTTCCTCTTCCGCACGCCGTTTTTCTCGTTCGACCGCTTCATGTTGTTGCCTCAGTCGTTGCTCTTCTGCTCTTCGTCGCCGCTCCGCTTTAGCAACTCGCTCTTCCTCCTGAGCGCGCTCGTGAGCCTCTCTTTTCATGCGTTCTGCTTCCCAGAGGGGTCGATCCTGCTCAAGTTCGCGAAGCTTGCGAATAGACTCGGCGATTTCAGCCTCACGAGATGGTCCTGTTTCTTGAGATTGTGTTTCGTTGGTACTAGTTTCTTCTTCCTCTTCCTCTACTTCGAACACTGACTCTGTGATGCATGTCAACACATACATTCAAATTACCGAACATAAAGATATCAACCTGGAGGTATGAAGGTAAAACCCAAAAACTCGGCAAACTTATCATGGTGGTATTGTCGATTGAGACGCGCATGCCGACGTAATCTAGTGAACCAATTCTTCTCGTGCCTGACATAGCTGTGAGTCTTGTGAGTCTCTGGGGACGTGGTTCGAGCTCGTTTGTGTCCATGCGGCGACCGATCGCACGACATTCGATCAGAGTCATTGTCAGATTCTGGGAATGAATTCCCTAGAAGCCATGTAAGACAGCTCAACCTGGTACCAGAACACAGACCGACCTTTGCGCTTGACATTTTCTTCGACCGAGTACTCGGTACTTTGAGAGGGAAGCGTGTCATCACTATCCACTCGCATAGAGAAACTATTGTCTGCATGAATGGTGGTATCTTGTTTGCTATGAGCCATTCTATTCTTTTCCCATCTTTTCAGTCGAGCCTTTCTGATTTGCTCTCGGCTGGTCGGAGCGTGTCTTCGACCAGACTTTGATCTCTGTGAGAAGGATTCATCCACGATCATTTTTTCGACCTCGTCCTCATCTGAATCGAAGACAGTTTCAACCAGGTCATCTGGGGGACGTGAGCGAGCCTTCTTTTGCCCAACTGGTTCGCTTGCTTCTGGAGACCACCGCGACCGTTTACTTGTGTATGGGTCCGCGGCATCGAATTCTTCGTTGGCTGGTTCGACCCAAGTGATGGTGGAGCATTTGGGCCAGGGGGATACGACGCAATGGTATTGAGGGTCAAGTTTGTATATCTCCCATTGTTCTTGGTAGCACTGGACTTTTTCACTGGGAATTCAATATGTGAATGCGGTGTTGGTCGGATCGTCCAGGCTGATCGTCCCGCTCACCCGCATATGTTGACGACGCGTGGCCAGATGCCTTCATCTTGTGCACCCTCTCCGAGACGTGCTCGTGGCACGAAGCGCCAAAAACTCGCGCCTTTTGACGTGGTCTCGATGACGATGCGTTTGGGAGGGGCAAGGTTACTCGAGTTGTTAGCTTTTTGAGCATTGGGTTCCTCTGGGAAGGCGGTTTTGGGATCAAAAGAGGCGAAAGCTAGCACCGAGTCTGGAAAACGAAGGAGACGAGAAGGTTGGGATGAATCAAGTAGACCAGGTTTTGCACCGCGTAGCACGCGCAGATTCGAGTCTTGAGACGAATTGGCAATATTTGGGAGCGGCACAGAGCATGCTGCCATGTCAGATCGTTGGTAGAAGATGACGGTCCCACTGGAACACGCGACACAGAACAATAAAAAGCGCGTCGAGCACGTGCGCAACACAACCAGGATATTCTCTACTACTACTAGTACTACATGTTATCAGCCCAAGGCTCTCGGTGGTACCAGACCAGTAGACGGCTCAGTTTTAGGGTGGCGGCTATTTAATTTTCCGGAAGTGACTCGTCTCAT